>CAUYQV010027953.1:0-74225 GCA_963574575.1 Galagoides demidoff | reverse complement strand
TTCTTCTAGTATTTTAACAGTGTCATGTCTTAAGTTTAAATCTTTAATCCAGTGAGAGTCTATCTTAGTTAATGGTGAGAGGTGTGGGTCCAGTTTCAGTCTTCTATAGGTCACCAGCCAGTTCACCCAGCACCATTTGTTAAATAAGGAATCTTTTCCCCATTGAATGTTTTTAATTGGCTTGTCAAAGGTCAAATAACGATAAGTAGTTGGGTTCATCTCTTGGTTCTCTATTCTGTTCCATACATCTACCTCTCTGTTTTTGTGCCAGTACCATGCTGTTTTGATCACTATCAATTTATAATATTGTCTGAGGTCTGGTAGCGTGATTCCTCCTGCTTTGTTTTTATTTCTGAGTAATGTCTTGGCTATTTGAGGTTTTTTCTGATTCCATATAAAATGAAGTATTATTTTTTTCAAGATCTTTAAAGTATGACAGTGGAGCTTTAATAGGGATTGTAGGATTGTATTAACATTGTATATTGCTTTGGGTAGTATGGACATTTTAACAATGTTGATTTTTCCCAGCCATGGTATGTTTTTCCATTTGTGAACATCTTCAGCTATTTCTTTTCTTAGAGTTTCATAGTTCTCTTTATTGAGATCTTTCATGTCCTTTATTAGGTAAACTCCCAAATATTTCATCTTTTTTGGAACTACTGTGAATGGAATAGAGTTCTTAACTGTTTTGTCAGCTTGACTATTGTTAGTATATATAAAGCCTACCGATTTATGAGTGTTGATTTTGTAACCTGAGACGCTGTATTCCTTGATCACGTCTATGAGTTTTGTAGTAGAATCCCTGGTGCTTTCCAGATATATAATCATATCATCTGTGAAGAGTGAAAATTTGATCTCTTCTGACCCTATATGGATACCCTTGATTGCCTTTTCTTGCCTAATTGCGATGGCTAAGACTTCCATTACAATGTTAAAAAGCAGTGGAGACAATGGGAAACCTTACCTGGTTCCTGATCTGAGTGGAAATGATTTCAATTTAACTCCATTCAATATAATATTGGCTCTGGGTTTGCTGTGGATGGCCTTTATCAGTTTAAGAAATGTCCCTTCTATACCAATTTTCTTAAGTGTGTTCTGATTATGAATGGATGCTGGATATTATCAAAAGCTTTTTCTGCATCAATTGAGAGAATAATATGGTCTTTGTTTTTTAAATTTGTTTATGTGCTGAATTATATTTATAGATTTACGTATATTGAACCAGCCTTGAGACCCTGGGATAAAACCCACTTGGTCATGGTATATAATTTGTTTGATGTGTTGCTGGATTCTGTTTGTTAGGATCAACTTGATAGTATTTTACTGAGGATTTTTGCATCTAAATTTATGAGAGATATTGGTCTATAGTTTTCTTTTTTTGTTGTATCCTTACCTGGCTTTGGTAGCAAAGTGATAGTAGCTTTATAGAATGAGTTGGGGAGTATTTCCTCCTTTTAAATTTTGTAGAATAATTTATGCAGTATGGGTATCAGTTCTTCTGGGAGGTCTGGTGGAATTTGGTTATAAATACTTATGGTCTGGGGCTTTTTTGGTTGTTGTTGTCACTGGAAGATTTTTATTACTGCTTCAATCTTGCTGGTCATTATTGGTCTCTTTAGGAGTTTTATTTCTTCCTATTTGAGTCATAGAAGATTGTGTGCTTGCAGGAATTTGTCCATTTTCCCTATATTATCTAGTGTATGTGCTTAGAATTTTTCATAGTATTCATAGATGATGTTTTGTATTTTTGTGATATCAGTTGTTATATCTTATTTTTTTATTTCTAATTGAGCTTATTCAGGTCCTTTCCTACTCTTGTTTAATCTAGCAAGAGTTTTGGTAATCTTGTTTTTCTTTTCGGAGAAACAACTTTTTATTTCATAGACCTTTTTTTTTTTTGCTCTTTCCATTTCATTTAGTTCTGTCCTGATCTTTGTTTTATTTATTTATTTATTTATTTCTGGCTTTAGGTTTGGTTTGCTCTTCCTTTTCTTGTTCCTTGAGCTGTAGTATTAGGTTGTTAATTTATACTCTTTCTTTCTTTTTGATGTAGGTATTTAAGGCTATGACTTATCTCCTTACGTATGCTTTTGCTTCATCCCATTGATTTTGATAGCTTATATCTCCTTTGTTATTCAGTTCAAGGAATCATTTAATTTCTGTCTTAATTTCATTATTATTATTTACTGTTTTTGGCTGGGGCTGGGTTTGAACCTGCCACCTCTGGCATATGGGGTGGGTGCCCTACTCTTTTGAGCCACAGGTGCTGCCCTTAATTTCATTATTGACCCAATAATTGTTCAGTAGCAGGTTAATTTCTATGACTTTGTATAGAATTGAGTATTACTCTTAGAATTGATTTCTAGTTTTAATCCACTATGGTCTAAGAAGATACATGGTATAATTTCTGTTTTTTTAAATTTGTTGTAACATGTTTTATGGTCTGAGATATGATCAATCTTGCAGAATGTCCTGTGGGCTGATGAGAAGAAAGCACATTCAGTTGTTTTAAATAGAATGTTCTGTAAATATCTGTTTGGTCCATTTGTTCTAGGGTCCTGGTTCTAGTCCAGTGTTTATTTATCCTGTTTTGATGATCTGTCCAGCTCTGACAATGGGGCTTTGAAGTCACTTGAATTTATGATGCTTTTATTTATTTGCATACTTAGCTCTGGTAGAATTTGTTTAATGTATCTGTGAGCTCCTATATTAGGTGCATATGTTTTTAGGATTATTATATATTCTTGTTGATTTTCTCCCTTTACTCCTATATAATGACCATTGTTATCTTTTTTTAACCATGATTGATTTAAAGTCAATTTTGTCTGATGTGAGAATGGCTATACCTGTTTTATTTTGGTTTCTTTTTGTGTAGAATATCTTTTTCTATCCTTTTAATTTGAGCCTGTTTGCATCCTTATGGTTTTGATGTGTCTCCTGGAGGCAGCAGATATTTGGGTTGTATTTTTTATCCATTCAGCCAGCCTATGTCTTTTGAGTGGTGCATGAAAGCCATTAATGTTAAAGGATAACACATAAATTGTTATGTGTGCTGTTATTCTGTTCATCATAATAGGTAGTAACTTTGTTTTTCTTCTTGTGCTACCATTTATAGGAGGTGTGAGCTCTAGCTATTTTGGATGATTTTTACACTGGTGAGTATCTATTTTGCTGAATCATTTTAATTCAGAGTTGAAAATTATATGGTCTTTGTTTTTGATTTTATTTATGTGGTAAATTATATTTATGAATTTACGTGTGTTGAACCAACCATGGATCTCTGAGATAAAACTCACTTTATGATGGTATATAACTTTTTTAATGTGTTGCTGTATTTTGCTGGCTAAGAGCTTATTGAATATTTTTTGATGGATATTTATTAATGATACTGGTCAATAGTTTGCTTTTTTTGTTGGGTATTTTATGGGTTTGGGGATCAGGGTGATATTTGCTTCACAGAATGTGTTGGGGGAGGATTCCTTCCTTCTCTATGTTTTGGAGTAGATTATGCAATGTAGGAACTAATTCCTATTTGAAGGTTTGGTAGAATTCTGGTGTGAAACCATCTAGTCCAGGGCTTTTCTTTTTTAGAAGACTTTATATAGTTAATGCTACTTTAGTGCTTGATATAGGTCTATTAAAAATTGCTATTTTTTTCTGGTTGAGTTTAGGAAGGTGGCATGCTTCCAGATATTGGTACATTTTCACATTTCTGGCAATAGAATTTTTTGTAGTAATTGTTGAGGATCTTTTGTATCTCTGCAGTAACTGTTGTTATTTCCCCATTATTGTTTCTGATCGAAGTTATTAGAGATCTTACTTTTCTGTTTCTGGTCAGTCTAGCCAAAGGTTTATCGATTTTATTAAACTTTTCAAAGAACCAACTTTTTGTTTTGCTGATTTTTGAAATGATTCTTTTGTTTTCAATTTCATTTAAATCCACTCTAATTTTTTTTTTCTTCTGCTGGGTTTGGGATTGGATTCTTCTTCTTTTTCCAGTTGTTTGAGATGGTCCATTAGGTTGTTGACTTTCTTTTTTTCTGTCTCCTTGATGAAATCATCTAATGCGATAAACTTTCCTCTAGTTTGTGGCTTCCCTCTTGATAGTGTGTGGCTTCATTATCATTCCAGAAATCTGATTATTTCCTTCTTAATCTCACCTTTGACTCAGCTGTTATTCAGCATAAGGTTATTTAGTTTCCATGACTTTATTTGAGTATGAAAGTTTTTGTTGCTGTTGAATTCAACTTTTATTCCATGATGGTCTGAGAAGATACACAGAATAATTTCTATTCTTTTAAATTTGTTGAGGTTAGACTTGCATCCTAAGATTAATTTTGGAGGATGATCTGTGGGCTGATGAGAATAATGTATATTCATTCACTGAATTAAGATGAAATTTTCTCTATATGTCTGTTAAGTTCATTTGTTCTAGGGTCATGTTTAAATCCATTATTCCTTTGTTTAGTTTCTGCATGGAGGATTTGTCCAATACTGCCAAAGAGGTATTAAAATCTCCAACTATTATAGTACAGAAAGATATCATCATAAATTAGGAATTGTTTTATAAATGTTCAGGAGTGTTGAGGTAGGGTGAATAAATATTAATTATTGAAATATCCTTATGTTATGTGCTTCCCTTGACAAGTATGTAGTGTCTATCCTAGTCTTTCCTTATTTTTGTTGCTTTAAATCTAATTGTATTTGCAAATAAGATTGCAATCCCTGTGGTTTTCTGCTTTCTATTTGTCTGGATTACTGTTCTCTATCCTTTCACTCTGAGTCTTATTTTATCTTTTGAGGTTAGGTACGTTTCTTGGATACAACAGATATCTGGCCTGAATGTTTACATCTAGTCAGCAAGCTTGTGCCTCTTTAAAGGAGACTTCAAGCCATTCACATTTATTGAGAGAATTGATAGATATGGTGGAATTTTGGTCATCTTGTTTTTCAGAGTTCCAGAACTTATTTTTATCCCTTTACCATTGTGGAGGCCTGGCTTTGTGCTTTAATTTCTAGGTGAGTTTAGTGGTTGACCATTGTGCTACTTGTTATGAAAAAATGGATCTGAGTATTTTCTGTAGAGCTGGTCTAGTTATGGAAAATTTCCTCAACATTTGGATGTCAATAAAATATTTGATTTTTCCATCACAAATGAAACTCAGTTCACGAGGATACAGGATCCTGGGCTGAAAATTGTTTTGTTTAAGAAGGTTAAAGGTTGGTGAACATCCTCTCCTGGCTTGAAAAGTTTTGGCTGATAGATCTGCAGTCATCCTGATATTTTTCCCTTTGTAGTTAAGACTTTTCTTATACTTGGTGCTTGCCAGATTTTCTCCTTCATATTAACTTTGGCAAAGTTGATTATAATGTGTCTATGAGATACTTTGTTTAGATTGAGTCATGCTGAGGTTCTGAAAGTATCTATTCTCTGAATTTCTGTGTCTCTCCCAATGCTTGGGAAATTTTCACCAGAATGACTTGGAGAAGAGCATCTGTGGCCTTAGGACCAGTCTCTTCTTCTGGAATCCCTATAATTAGAGTTTAATCTTCTATAATGATCCCATAACTCTCCCAGGGAATATTCTGTTTTTGTTTTCCTTTTTACTGCCTCTTTGAATTCTTGAGATAGTTCAAAAGTCTTGTTTTGTCTTCAAATTTTGTCCAGAAATTCTTTCTTTTCCCTATTCAAGTATAATACTGAGGGTCTCTATTGTGTTAGAATCTCCTTAAATGGCTTTTTCAATTCCTTAAGCTCTGCTATATCTTTCTACATTATGTCCGTATCCTTGGTGACTTTGTCTTTGAATTCATTAATTTCTTGAGACAACTTTTAACTATTTTTTTTGATTTCTATTTTATTTTTTCCCTCTATTCCAATCATCTTATTTGCCATCCATACTCTGAATTCTATTTCCAACATTTCATCAATTTCTCTGTGGATGGTACTTTCTGTTGTATCTCTTGGGAGAGTTGATCTGTTCTGATTTTTCATACGGTCAGAGTTTTTCTGCTGGTTCCTCCCCATGAATATTTTGAACTTTTAAAAAAATATATCAATTAAACTTTTTTTTTAGTTGAAATGATAGATTGTCCCTGAATAATTGTTGAGAGATAATCTAATTGGAGACCCTTAGGAAACACTATACTAACCCATTTGGCAATTAAAATTGGTGGGGGTGAGACTGAACTCAGGACCTCAGGACTTTGAACTACCCACTCTTTCTCTGATAAGCTGGGGCTTGTAAATGTGGCTTTTGTCTTCCAGCCTCACAAAGGTCCCTTTCAGAGCTACAGCCAGAGACTCTGAGGACTGGTTTGGTGAAATAGCTCAAGCTGACTCTGTCTTGATGTCAGCCTACTCTCTACCCAATCCTAAGAAGTCATGTTATTTTGCTGGAATCTCTGTGGGGCAAAGACATAAACAACTGTGGCCCTACCTCTTACTGGTGATAGCTAGAGAAGGGGAATCCACAGACAGACCTGCTGAATCAGTCCCTGACTGCTGCAATACCACTGTCATTCAAACAAAGAGTAATAAGCAGTAAATCAACAGCCCCATACAGTGTCACCAGGAGAACAAGAAACAGGAAGTTTATTCTTGGATGGCTGTGGCTGAGAGTTCTAGTCTAGTTGCTTGGACAGTGTGAGCAACATCAACCCGAACAAGTTCAGATGATCACCAGGTGAACAGCTTTGGCTGAGAGTTCCAGTCAAACTTGCTCAGGCAGTGAGAGTAATACTCGCACAACAGAGTTCAGAGGATCATCAGGTGGCTAGAAAACAAAAATCCATAGGCAGATCTGTCTGAGAGTTCCCATGAGGCTGGAGAAGGGTCTTTTCTAGTGGGAAAGGAAGTGAGGAAAGTCCACTCCTCTTTCTGCCAAAGTTAGAATTGCAGCACCTCTGTTTCCACACTGAAGCTCAGTTGCCCACACAATGTCCCGGCTTCTCAGTGAACTCACCAGACACTCCAGCCTCTGCAGGGGGAAGTCCATCAAGCAATCAGGATAGGGGGAAGGTTGAGCCGTGTGCTCAGGATTGCAGAGAAAATATTTGTTCACTTTTGTGCCAGGTAGGATCAAGCGTAGGCTCAGTGGCGTGACCTCCCTTGAGTAGGAGGACTGGAATTTAGTGGCTTTCTCTCATAGGGTAAGGTGAGGGGTCCTTTCCATGCTCACTGGTTGAAAACTTCCCATGGACTCCTGTTTGGGGGAGGGGGTCTGCCACCCTCTTGCAATGGGTGCCTTCAGACTAGTCACTCCAATACTGATCTTTGTTGTCTTTCTTTCTCTTTCTTGGCCTTGCTTCTTGTCTCAGTGGGGATGATGTGGACCTCACTTTCTTCTTTCTGTGTCCAACTCCCCACCTTTGGCCTCTCCAAATCCCTTTCAGTCCAACATCTCTCCTCTGGACAGTATCTTCTAGAGGAAGCTGCTTGTAGACAGCCATTTTGTTTCTCCTGCTCTGTTTTTTTCATTCTCTTTTTTGCCTTTATTAAATGACGGGATAGCTCAAGAGCTTTCAGACTCTGAGATTCTTTCTTCTACTTGTTTAATCTGCTGCTGAAATTTTCTGCTATTTTTGAAATTCCCTAAATGACTCTTCCATTTCTTTAGGTTCTTGTTCTTTAGTGACTTTTTCACTAATTTTATAAATTTTTTTGGCTTCTTTTTGTTTGAAGATGAAAAGAACCCATGACTACTGCCTAGATAACCTCATTCAGCTGCTACTATCACCTCTGTGGGGATACCCTGGATAGGTATACTCCATAGTACAAGCCTCAGTAAAGAGGGCTCACCCAGCTCCCAACTCAAGCATCTTACTACTGTCTGGTGAACAACCCAACACCCAGCACAAACAGCATTCAGCACAGGCAGATTTTCATCTTCTTTTCATCTTTATCTTCATCCATTTATCTTACTTGCCATCCATATTCTGAATTCTCTTTCTGTCATTTCAACAATTTCCTTGTAGCTGTCATTCATTACTGTAGCTCAATGGCGATCCCTTGAGGGTATCAATCTGCTCTGATTTTTCTTGTTGTCAGGGTTCTTCTGATTTCTTCTCATCTGAAACCTCTTTTCTAAACTCAGAGCTAATAAGTTTTCAGGGCACCAACAGCCTGGTAAGGTACCTCAACCTTGAGCCACTAGTAAACTACCACCTGGTTTGGGCAAACACTCTCTGTTCTTTACTGGGAACTCTTCTGCTAGGTTAGAAGAGGGGGATGTCCCCAAATGATGTGTTTTTTTCATTCCCTACTCCAGAACGTTTATGTGGCAGAGGAGAGGCATGTGTAGTAGAAACCTATAAAGCAGATGTTATCATTTGTTTGGTTCACCTGTGATTGCCTCTGCTCAAGCCTGTGCTGAATGCTGTTTGTGCTGGGTGTTGGGTTGTTCACCAGACAGTAGTAAGATGTTTGAGCTGGGAGCTGGGTGAGACCCTCTTTACCGAGGCTGGTGCTATGGGGTATACCTATCCAGGTATATATATCCCCATAGAGGTGATAGTAGCAGCTGAATGAGCTTATCTAGGCAGTTGTCATGGGTTGCTAAGATGCTAGTGTTTGCCCAAACCAGGTAGTAGTTTACTAGTGGCTCAAGGTTGAGGTCCCTTACCAGACTATTGGACTTTGGAGCAGTTCTTCCAGGTCTGACATGGTGGTGTAGGCTCTAGGTTGATGTCCTGGTTTCAGGTGCAGCTTTGGAGTTTGAGGGATGGTGTCCTGGGCCTGGAAAGAGGTCTGAAGTCACAGAGGCAGAGGCTTGAGATCCAGTGACAACCTAAGAATTGGGATGGGGAGGATCCAAAGCATGGTTTCTCAGCAAGGCCTCTGAACAAGAAGCAGAAGAGCTCATCCTACCTGTAGGGTAGGCTCAGGGCCGAGCAGGCAGCAGGCAGCAGGCATTCGGGGCCTGGAGGGTTAAGTCAGGGCTGAGCAAGTGGCAGGCTATTCTGTAGCCCTGGGGGCCACACAGATGCCAAGTCATGTGGGCAGAGGTTGTTTCCAGCAGCCCAAGTCACCTAGGACTTGCTGAAGCAGTTGTCCGAAGCTTCCTGGGTTGGAGCCTGCTGTGCCCCAATCAATTTCCATTGTTCTATAGGGGAGATGTGCTTGGCTTCCAGTTGAACATATGGGTCAGGGAAATGTTCAGTTAGTCCACTACCTCCTTAGTCTGGTGTAAACCAGACTCAACCCAGAGCTCAGGATGGCTTTAGCTGCTGCTCCATCCCTACTACACCTGTTGTCTGGTGTAATGACTCTGCCCAGCCTCCAGGCAGGTTCACAGTATGACCAGGCAGAGGTTTGTGGCTGTGAAGAGAGCTGTCTCATTCTTTGCACAGTGCCAGTAGGGTGTACACAGCCCCTATTATGTGCTCTGTCCTCCCATTCTTCCCTGAATATACTTTGATATTGTTATATATATTATCCTATCACCTTTGTTTTCCACATTGAATGTCCATGTTGCCTCCTTTTGATTTTACAATGTTGTCTCAGAGAAGAGTGATCCATATGTAGGCAGCTGCCTGCAATTTTCATCTTTTTCTCTGGGAGGCATGCTAAAGGCTGCTTCTAGTCTACCATTTCTTCCTCCTCAAATCCTAATTCTAATGCTTATTAGTTACACAATTTTGGACAAGTTACTTTATCTTTGTGCTTCAATTATTTTCTTCTCTACAAAATCGTGATAATATGAGTACTTTTTTCATGGTGTTGTTATAAGGATTAAGTGATTTTAATACAGAAGTAGTGACTTGGCGCCCTTAGCTCAGTGAGTAGGGTGCCAGCCACATACACTGAGGCTGGTGTCGAGCCTGGCCTGGGCCTGCTAAACAACAGTGACAAGTCCAACAACAACAACAACAACAACAACAAATACAGAAGAAGCATTGACAATAATGTGTGTCACTTAGTAATATTCAATAATCAATTATTATTGTTATAATTCTCATTTTACATATGAAAAAACATGATACTCAAACAACTAACTGGCATAAAGTTAAAAAAAGAGTCAGATCCCTTAACTAGATCTTTCAGGAAGCTCTCCTGAATATTTCAGGAATACTCTGGGTTTGGTACCAAAAATTGCCAATTTTACCTCTGTTTAGCCCAGTTTTATCTAATTGAGTAGTTCTCAATATTTTGGGTTGTGAGACTTTTTTATAACAGACTTAAAAAATTGCTTATGAATTAATTAAAGACCAAAAATAAACCCATTACATGCTATCATAAATAACATATTTTTAATGAAAAGAACTATTTTTCAGGACAAAAATATTTAGTGAAAAGTGAGACTTTTTATTTTTGCAAATCTCTAATGTCTGTCACAAAGATAGTTGGATTCTCATATCTGTTTCTACATTCAATCTGTCACAATATCACTTTAGAAAACTCCAGTGTACATACATTTTCTTATTTATATGTAAGTAATTTTGACTTGACAACTCCCCTGTGATAATCTCAAGGCCCCTAAGAGGTCCCCAGACCAGACCTGGGAATCATAGGTCTAGATAATCAGAGATTTGAGATGGGAGAGAAATTTACTTTAGTGGTAGAAACTCAGTGGCCAAGAGGAAACCTTTTGGGGATGGAGAGGGGGGAGGGAGTGCATTTGTTGCCTTTGTAGAAGATGACTGTAGTTAAATATCATTATAATAGATGACTATATCCACCCCCAAATATTAATTGCTTTCCCTAAATATGAAGTATTCTTCCCTTAGACCCTTCCTCCCAATTTGTATGTCTGGAAGAGCTGAAGTGAAAAAGAGATGGTGCTCAATTCCTTAAAAGTAAATTATCAAGTAAAATAATGTTCTGAATTCACAGAAAATGAGAAATATTCCATGTATTCACTAGTCTTTCTTCTTATCATCCCTCAAGATCCTCGGCATTCTTGAGTATTGTATTAGTTTTCTTTGTAAGTTCCAGTGGCTGCTTTCTGCAGTTGATGGGAATGGATGGGGCATTAGAAGAATAATTTCTACTCGATAACAGACCAAATGGCCTATTGATGCCTTAGTTCTCTTCTTGTTCATTAGATCTTTACAGTCCTAAAGACCACTATTAGATAGACTGTATTAAGAAAAAGATGATTGTTTATGATCCACTAAGCAAAGCACTGATACACATATTTTAGATTTTAGGCTTACATATAAAAAAAACTTTGCATGAATCATTTATTGTATTGGGGTTAATTCTGATGAGGCCTGAGTATTTGTAGACTCCTTAACAGATCAAATATTTTATTTTTTTCAGGGAGAGCTTATCGACCTACATTCTCTATTAACACCATCTATAATTCATTTATTAATTCATTCAAAATTTGTTGGCTAGCTCCTATGCCAAACCTGGTAGTAAATACTGGTGACTTATAAATGAATGTCTAAAATTTATGTATTTGAAGAGTTTTGGAGAGAGGTTATAAATTAGTTAATATATATGAAAACACTATACTAGTGACATGGACATGGAACTTTTGAAGACAAGGAAGGAGAGGCTAATTTTACCTGAATGATGAGTGAAAAGTTTCTCACTGGAACATTGGTGTCTGTAGGAGGTATAGTATTGGTTGGTACAAAAGTAATGCAGTTTGGGGATGTGAATTTTAAATCATTATAACTAGGCTCAAAGTTATGTTTATTAATCAAAGTAGGAACTATTACAGTCAACACGTTGCCAAATTTTTTGGTGCTAGTTTGGCTTTGGGAAGCACTTTGGAGATTCCTTTTGATTTAACCACTGAGCTGGTCATCGCTGGTTGTTGTACGAAATCTTCTTTTCACTGTAGGTCACAATATGATTGGGAAATGGTTCATTATTGTGTCAAGTAAGAGAAGACAAAATTTGACAATGATGATTACTCTCACTTTTGGTCAGCTTGTGAGGCACCCACTTATTGAGCTTATTCACCTTTCTGGTTGGTTTCCAAAGCCCAGTGGCTGTAGAATGGTTAACATTGAGTTTCTCAGCAACTTAGGTAGTCGATCAGCTTCAATGATTGCTCTCAATTGGTCATTGTCGACTTCCAATGGCCGGCCACTACACTCCTCATCTTTAAGTCTTTTGTTTCCTTTGCAAAATTTCATGAATGCCCACTGCTCTGTTCATTCTTTAGCAGTCCCTGGGCCAAATGCATTGTTGATGTAGTGAGTTGTCTCCACTGCTTTACAACCCATTTTGAACTCAAATAAGAAAATTCGTCATATTTGCTTTCTGTCTAACATCATTGCCATCATCCAAAGTCAATATGAAATAAACAGCAAGGGATAAGTCATTAGCAAAAAAACATAAAGTGAGACATTTGCATTAAAATAATATACGATATAACCAGATTTATTTCAGAATGTATTTCAGTATTAAAGGGCCAATTTCAACAGTCCTAAAACTGCAATTACCTTTACATCAACATACAATTCAAGGGAGGTAAGGGAAGGGCATCATTGACGAAGGGAACAGAGTGAGTAGAGGCTTGGTGTTGTAAAAAAGCTTGAGGTTGGAATGAGAATGATGAGAAATTCTATGAAATGGAAATGTTGGGTGCTCACAGATGGAGGCTAGAACAAGGCTGGAAAGGAAGGCTGTGGGCAGACTGGGACAAGCCCTAGAGGCTGAAAAGGAGGATTTATACTTTATTCTGAAAGCCACGGGGAACCATCAGTGGGCTGTTTCTGTTGAAATGTGTGTTTTACAAAGGTCTTTCTGCTTATGGAGAGGCAGGAAGGGGAATGACTTAGTGGATGGGAGCAGTGCTCCTTGTGAGATAAAATGGTTTATTTCACAAAGGCACTGGGAACAAAGGGAAACAGTAGGGGGGAGAGTCCAGAGGTATGTAGAAGCTCACCAACCAGACTGCATGTGGGGAATGAGAGCTCAGACTTCAGGTCAACTTAGAGGAAACTGTACTGGTGAATTAAAACAGTGCACTGACTGGTTGTGACTTACCCGGTAACATGGATGGTTTCTGCATAAAATTGTTGGTCAACAATGTGTTCACATAGCAGCTGTTCCCTGGGTCATTTCTCCCAGTCTCAATTCCCAGTTGCCCCAAATGCAGTCGATTTTATTCCTTCTCACCTCCTCACCTCTCAGCTGTGGCCATCTTACACAGAAACCATCTATGTCACCAGCTAACTAGTGACCAGTCAGCAATATGTTAAAATGATCATTAACCGGGGTGTAGAAAACTGCAGCAGTACCGGGAGGTGTAGAACTGCTGACATTAATTTTGAACATTCTGAATTTGACCCTTCTGCAGTTTATCTAGATGGTACTTAGAAGTATGAATCTGCAGACAGATGAAGATGTGTTTTCTTCCGTAACATGTTCAGTCTAGACTATGTATGAACTTGGTGTCTCTGTGAACATACTACTTACATTTATACAAATACCACATATGAACTTTTCTCTCCTTTTTATGGATGTCTTATGTCTTACGTTAGAAATAAAATTTTCAAAGGTTTCCAGCTATTTTGTGCTCCCCTCCCCCAGCAGTAAGCTTCTCAAAGGCAGGAATGGTGGGTTCGCTCTCTCTCATTTTTCACAGTGCCTATTTCAGGGCTAGAGACAAATTAGGGAATAAACACCTAAAGGTTTTCTTTAAAGTATGAAGATAGAATTAGAGAAGGAAGGCAATAAAGAATAGTTCAGAAAATTGAGCAATTAAAGTAATTCAGAGGCCTCGAAAAGGAAAGAAAATCCCCCATAAAGAGTTTTTGTAAGCAGTAGGGACAAAAATGGAGTTTAGAGATATAAAGAAAGATGAAAGGCGTGGACAAGGATGGATTTTTATTTGTGATGTTAACAGTGATTGAAAGAAAAAGAATTGCTAGAAGGGAACTTTTAGCTTTTAGAATAGAATTTTTAAAAAACATAAGGTATTTGTAGTGGTGCATACTTTTACAGAATCTCAAAAAAAGCATTATTGAGGGTTAATAAGGTGGTTGAGTTTGATAGTTGCAAGAAAATACTGGTGTCTAAACATAGGGACACTGAGCCAACAGAAGTGTCATTTGCTGTAATTAAAACAAACTAAACACCTTGAAAATACTGTTTTGGGAGTTGTACACCCCATGGAGAGAAGATGGTTAAATGAAAGGTAAATTCTTACTGTGTATAGATAGATATAAACACAGACTTCAAGCTACAGCAGCAATAAGGATGAGTTTGTGAAGTGAATTTTTTAACTTTATTTTGCTTTTAGGCTATTATGTTGTTTTTCTTTCTACCTCCTGCCCATATATCAGCACTGCATCTGTGCTTATTATTTAAAAGCGCCTTTCCTTACTTTGTAATAGATACCAGTGAGCTTTTGAAACTGTTAAGAATCTGAGTTCTGATCAGTTTTAGGGAACACAGTCACCAGGTGGTCCATATCTGATCCATATCATTACTTTGATTTTGTTTTGATACCTTATTAATATTCAAACAAACAAAAAAAAACTTAAGAGAGTCTGCCAGCTGAATGAGATGGTGTCATATCCCTTTTATAATAAATAAAAATCCCAAGTCTGGCACCTGGGAAAGGATAGTGAGATTAAAATAAGTGACTCTTTCACCTTTGCTATGTGAAGCATTAGCAAACGAGAGACTGAAGCCTTGACACGGAGCGCAGGGACTTTAAGTGAGGGCAGGGAGGACTTGGGCCTTCTTTCTTTCTTTTTTTTTTTTTTTTTGTAGCTTTTGGCTGGGGCTGGGTTTGAACCTGTCACCTCCAGTATATGGGGCCAGTGCCCCACTCCTTTGAGTCACAGGCACCGCCCCTCTATTTCTTAATTGTAGTTGTTTTTTTAAGCATCAAGGTGCAAATTCAAATACATTGCAATTTACTGGCAAGTACAGCCTGCTTAAATAAAAGACTATTTACTTCAAAGAAATTTAAAAGGCTTTCTCTTAAGCCAGCTACTTGCATATTATACTCTTGTATCCTCGGAGAATCTAAAATTCTGGAAGTGGACCGGCACCCTGCTCTTTTTCCCCTCTACTCGTATCTTCTTCGGTGTGTACGTGAATGTGTTTACATGTGTCGGGTTATGTGTACCTGGTTGGTTTCTTCACTGTGGAGAAGAGGTTCCTGATGACCAGCGCTCTGTATACCTCGTGCTCATTACACACATTTCTTCTGGAGCTTCCGTCCTGCCATTTCGATGAGTGAGAAATAGGATCCCACAGCAACTGGAGTTAGAAATCAATTTCAGGAGATTGCTTAAATGATTCCTCAGTTCTGTTCCAGTTCATCCTTGGGTTGATGAAATGAAAACTTCCTTGACAGTGGAGTTCACACTGTAAAGCGGAGTTGAAGTTTGAGGAGAGTGTTGCTATTTTTTAACATTGAATGGAGCTCCATTCTCCTGACTTGTGCTTTGGACGTAAGGTTCCCTGTTTCATCGGTCACAGGCACATTCCTACCTGGCCCTCTAAGCCTAATGAACTCCTCGTGTTGTGGCAAACTGTTCAATGGTTCATTTATTTAGTAGGTTGTTGTTAATTGAATGAATATGGTCCTGGTCCCTTCCATACCTGGTGCCATAGGTGGAGGAAATGTTCAAACGTTCCTACAGTACCGAGGAGGATTTTCTTGTCGCAGGGATAACACACAAGCAGCTCTGCAACTAGAATTTCTCGGTGGCCCAAATATAAAGCCTTCTAATTAGAAGTATGTGATGCTATAATGAAAACATTATCAGACCAGCTGTACTGTGTGTACAGATTTTTCTGTTTTTATTCATGTGTGTGCATCTATTACAAACATAGCACAAATAGAGTATAAAAATAAGTTAACACTCACAGCCAAACCTGTTAAATTTAGTTCAACAAATTGTATGAAACCCTCCATCTGTTTGCTGCATTATCCTCACAATGATAATAGGCAAGGCAGATTTGCTAGCTGAGTTTTATAGAGAGAACGGCTTGTTCAAAAAATATATAATAAGCTTCCCTAAATGAAAGCAAACCAAACAGCATTATTTTCTTCTCTGTGGCTTTGAGTGTTTGTGTTGCGAGATTACATTTACACAGATGTTATTACCGATCTGTTGTGCCAAAGGATGATTTCGAAGCTCATTTATCAATAATTATTGTTCTGGCCAGTGTGAATGTTCCAAAAGAGCAAACAAGTCTGAGGAGCAGATCTTTTGATTTCTTTACTAGTGGGTCATGAATAGCTGGGTTCTTTTTTTTTTTTTTTTTTTGCTTTCAGTATCTTTTCTCCATGGTTTGCTTTTGGCATTGCAAATCCGTTTTTGAAAATACAGAAAGGCCACAAAGGTCTTTACTATGCAAAAATTTGTAAATGGAATCATATTCACATCATAGGGTTATTGAGGATTGCCTGAGATAAAGGTATGTCTAGCGTGAATGCTAATTGCTTAGTGGATGAAGCTGACTTCACTTAATCCTCAAACCCGCATCTTGGGGATTCATTGATGGTACAAGAAACCAGGTTACACTGATTGCATTTGTTAGGTAAAGTCCCTCTTATAATTGTGTCTTGTCCCTAAAAGGTGTGGCACACACCAAGACCCTAACCCTCCCTCCTTCTCTCTCTCTGCTTTTCCCTTCCCCCACTCCTCCCTACTTCTTTCTCTCTCTGTTCTCCCCTTCCCCTACCCCACCATGTCATTAATTGTCATTAATTGTCCTCATACCAAAATTGAGTACATAAGATTCATGCTTCTCCATTCTTGTGATGCGTTACTAAGAATAATGTGTTCCACTTCCATCCAGGTTAATACAAAAGCTGTAAAGTCTCCATTTTTTTAATGGCTGAATAGTATTCCATGGCGTGCAATATACCACAGCTTGTTAAGCCATTCCTGGGTTCATACCTGCATCTTATTAGTGGTGATTGGGAATTGTTGGAGAGAGCTCAGAAATCCCATGACAAGTCTTTCTAGAATTTTTCTGACTATAGTTATGTGAACAGCTAACGTAGTTCTTAGATATCTTTCTTGTGCTAATTTTTAACACTTTTTTCATTTTAAGTGAATAATTATTTAGTTCCCATTATGTGTGAAGCATCTATGTACTGCATATATCGTGACCAATGATGAACAAATCACACAATCTATATAGGTTCAAAGATTCACTTGAAAATTTCATCACACTTTTACTCCATGAAACGTTCATTTCCCTTTCAATGTTGGGATATTTTGGTTAGATGCTCAGAAAAATCTTAAAACCTGTCAAGAAGTATAGCTCCATGTCACTTATCTAACATTATTATTTTCATCACTCTTTTATTATTATTATTATTTTTATATAAGCAGGGTTGGAGGCATCCTAGGGAAATAGAAACTATGGCACAGAAAAAGATTCCCTCTCTCTGTCTTCATCAGTAAACCTAATGTGTCCAGGCGCTCCAGGTGTCAGGGGTCCCATTTCCCTTTTACAACTGACTAGTAACAGCACACCTACCCATTGCCACATCCAACATATGCACAGAAAGACTCGTCTTCACATTCTCATCTCTCAAGAATCTGGGAATCCCTGAGGAACACGTCCCTGTTCTCCTAATCCTATTCTGAAGGATGCATTTGGGAGTCTTGTGGCAATTTCTCCAGGCTGCTGACATAATTTCTCATGGTTTTGTCCATGTGTGCACACAAGCCTGCATCTGACTCATTGCAGCACAATTCTGATTAGACTCTAATTATTTCGTGAACCCTCTTGAAGGACTGCAGATACTTCAGGAAATTACAACATAGAAAAAAAATCTTAAAGGTGAACCTGCGTGTTATAATTCCAAGAGTTTACAGGCCTTTATGGGATGCTCTCTACTGGTTTTCCTTCTTCTCTTTCACAAACCAGTGACCATGTTCACTTCCATAAGAGGAGTGAGAACTTTTGGCCAAGTTTCCTCTCTTGAGAATCCTGATACACCAGTTTCCTCTTGAGCTGAGAAGAAAAAAGGATAATAAAACACTTGATCTTTAGCTCTAAGTTCTGGTTCATGCTGTGGAAAATCCATAACCTTTTTCTCAGATGCAACTCTACCTCTATTTGAGAAAGACTTTTATACTATTAGATAGAAGAGTTGAGCAGCTGGTTTTCTCAACTCATCTATTCCTGGAAAGCAGGATTTACAAATAGATATCTTTGAAACTGGTAAATATAAATGGATAACATGGACTAGGTATGAGAAAAAGTATGCTGTCTTCAATTTTTCTTGAAATAATATGGGTAGAGTATCTTTTATTATACAACCTTTGGTAGAAAAAGGCCTAGGAGGTATTCAGCTTGAGTGTGATGACATTTGTGATCTGATATGTGTAGTAAATAGGGAAAGATAGGCACTGTGGTGACTGGTGAACACATACGTCATCTCCAGAGGGTGCTGTGACTCAGCTTCAGCCAGTGATACCACATGAGCATGTGGCTTTGGTGTCCTCAACTCTTCCCACTATTTTGAAAGACAAAGGAAATCCACATTTCTCTGTGACAACTATTTTTAAATTCTATGACTTGAAAAGACAACGTGAGGGTTAGTGTTGTATATTTCAAACGAACCATGTCTATAGGCAACATCTGACCGATAGGGCACCATTTTGCAACCTCTTTTGAAAAAGACTCACCTTTGCAAAATCAATAGACCAAAAGGTCAATGCAAGTATTTTTGTTTTTGTTTCTGATTTTGTTTAGGCCCAGCTGTGTACCCATAAATAGTGTTTTCATTCTTCTGTAGAACAATAGGAGCAATGCCTATGGTATTATAATTTTATTGTGTCCCTTCTACTTAGACAAGATGAAGATTTTCAAGAATGGTAAATTTACCTAAAAATGTTCCTAATTTGATTACAGAAATCAGTCTGGAATAGAAGAAAGGACATGCGGTTTGGAATCAGCACACCTAGACTTAAATGCAGTTTTGATGTTCAAGTGCAACTCAACAAAAAAGATAGATTCTATGACTCATTTTTCTCATCTGTAAAATGGGATTAGTAAAGCTTACCTTACCAGTTAAGAGAAAGACCAGATAATTCATATAAGTGGCTGGTTCGTAGTAAGCATTAAAAAGTGTTAGTTCTTTCCTTTCTACTCCCTACTTATATTTGATTGTTCTTTAATTTCCACATTTGCATTCATTCCAATACCAGAATTTACAAGTATGTTTTGTTTCTGGTTTTGCAAATGTTTAGAAGTGGGATGGCTATCTCAACAAGTTCCAACAAATTATTAGTTTTATCAAACAGCAGACTGTCTGGTCTCTTGCCCAGGATCAGGTATGGCACATCCCCAGTACATTTGTTGTATTCCTAGTACTGCATTAATCCATCTAGCTGTGCTCACTTGATGTCTAATGGCTGGTCCTGCTGACATAACCTTAGCAACCTTATTCTGCTTGTTAGGATCATTCACAGCAGCCAAGTGGCTCTTCTACCAATTATACATTTAATTGTTTTGCTAGTTGCATGCCTTGCTCTGTTACATTGTCACTCATACCATTCTTAGTGGAATTTGGGCAGAAGAGCTGCCATCTTTTTCCCCTGTATATCATTATTGGTTTATACAAGATAGTGCAAAGCAGGCTGGAGAAAACACAGGTTGGGTGTCAGGAATGCTGTGTTCCAGTAGCAGAGGGTCATTAGCTATAAGCTCTTAGAAAAGTCACCTGACTCTTGGGTGTTTGCCTATCTCTTGTAGATCAAAGTGTGTTTGCCTGCTATCTCTTTAGTTGTCATAAGATAACAGGTACAAGGAATTTCACAGTCCAAATGTAATGTGACTGATAAATAAAGGTCATTATTTCAGAGTTTTAAGGAATAGAGGAAGGTTTCTTACACTTTGCCCTACATTGGAATCATCTGGGGGAACTTTCAAAATATAGCTTATATCCATTAAATCAGACTCCGGAGTGGCACCCAGCTGTTGGTATATTGTTAACTACCCACATTATTCTAAGTGCACAGCCAAGTTTGAGACCAGTGCCTCAGCACCTTGCTCTCAGAGTGTGGTCCGTGGGACCCACAGTTATTAGCATCACCTGAGAGCTCATTAGGCATGCAGACTGTCAAGTGTATTCTAAGCCTACTGATTTAGGATCTGCATTTTAACAAGATCTTCAGGTGATTCATTTGCATCTTAAAATTTGAGAAGCACTGCTTTATGGGTTATTTCATCTGTTTTATTTTGCATTTGAGGAAATCCAGAGATGTTACAGGGTCTGCCAAAGGTCACAGTTCTGGCTAATGAAGCCCAGACTAGCATTAAGGTTTCTTGAATTCCAACCCCCGGCTTCTCTCCCACACCCTGTATGTAGGCGTATTATTATGTAGGCGTATTATTCTTCACCTAGGAGGAAAAGGTGTGGGTAGATTGTCGATAGTATTTACATTTTGCGTCTAACTTGAGTCTGTTTCAGATTTGTTTAATGGATTTCTGTAATCTAGCTTATCTGTCCAGACCCGTCACATTTGAGAACAGTGTTCCTAGCATGAAGCAACTGAAAACTGCTTCGAATATTCTGGGAGAGAGGGGAACAGTTTGCATTTTAATTGTGCTTGTTATTAAATTTCTTTACTAAAACTCTCTACTCCCAAAACATAAATGCTAATAAAAATATTTATAAAATAAGACTTTTCTGCTCATTAGCTGATGGACAGTTCTCAAAAGACCCTGGTGTGGAATAAGAATACTAATACGCAGCCTGTTTAATTCAATTTTGTCTTTCAATTACTAACTTGAAGCTTTGGGGCAGGGGAAAACCCAGGGACGAGGAGATGGTGTAGTTCTGTAAGGAAGCCACGTTATAGTTTTGAAGACAGAGCTTATGCAGGGCTTTGCGCTCAAACTGATCTAGCCAGAGTATAAAGGAAGCTGGAGAGAAAAATGTAGGCTGGGTTCGTGTTGATCTGTCCAATCAAACACCACATGGGTGTAGCAGATGTATGCCGTGCACACCAAGATGTGCTATTTTAAATTTCCTGGGGCAATGCTTGTTAGAGAAGAGCGGTATGTTGGACTCATCAGGCTTCTTAGTAATATGTACCTAGCTCTCTCTTCCTCCCTGCACCCGCTGTGCCTCTGATTATACTGTAAGTAATGGCAGCTTTGCCTTGGGAGGTTATGGATATGCTACAGATGGGGTCAGCCCATCTGTGAAGGTGTGTAAATTTCAAATTGCTAGTTGCAGCTCCTTGCAAGAGGGCCTTGGGGAGCAGGAGGGAGAGAACCCCAGTGGGAGTGACACCCAAAGCCACAATAATTTCTGACGATTAACCTCTGGTTTTTCACATCAGCTATTATGTGTGTTGCCAGGATCATAGACAAAATGATTGCTTTGCTGTATGGAAAATCTGGCACTGTAAAACTATCTAATTTTCCACACATGATATCATAATACCTCTGGTAGCACTATTTGTAGCTAAAGCCTCCCTCTTTTCCTCCTTCCTATCCCTCTCCCCATTTCGTATCTCTTCCTTTCCTTCATTAATTGTGAGGAGGCTTTAGCTGAAAGTGAGGATAAGGAGTAGTGTGAGAGCAGCAGTAGCCCCAGAGCCTCCCGTGCTGATAGTAAAAAGTATATGTGTCTGTGTGTTTGGGAGTGAGTTCCTAGAGACTTGGAGTAGTGTTATTATAGCTAGAATGCATTTAGAAAATGCTAATGAAATGCGTGTAAGGACTAAGGCAGATAATATAAACGAATGACTAGGTCAAGAGGATTGTGGTGGGTTGGGTAGCTCAGAGCCTTTTTCAGACAGGAAACATCCCCAGCTTTGTCAGTTGTTGCTATAGAGAGTGACAGTCAGTGCTGGGAGATGTCATTTTTAAAGAGAAACTGAAAATTCTAATTTTATCTGAGATCTTTTGATATCTAAATATACATAATTAATTGAGTTTCTTTTTAATACTATGAATGTCAACAATATGCAGGCCAAAAGCTATTTCTAGGGGCTTGGGCAGTGGTTTGCAAACCTGATTTAGTATGAAGCTCTCATTTCTCAGAAGAGAATAGGTTTGTCCAGGCTCATGGTATTTGTGAGATGCGGAGAAGAGAAAGGAACGCAGGTCAAGATGCTCCTTTTCCCTTTCACCTCTAAAGATACCTGCAGCAGGTTTTATGTGCCAGGCAGTGAGTTGGGTCAGGGCTTGGTTACAGACATGGCTGCAGACCCCAGTGAGCTCCCAGTCTGGCAGGGCTGATCGACAAGCAAGCAAATAATGGTAATTCTTTGAGCTATGTGCAATGGAGAAGTAGCTACAGATGCAGAAGCAATGCCTGGAGGGCCAAGTAGGATTTGTCTGAGGTGACAGTGGCAGGGGATGGAGAGTCAGGAATGGGTCTACAGATGACTGAGTTGGGTGTTGACACATATTTTAATAATAGTCATAGTGTTTTGTTTGCTTGCTTCTTATACATTGGTTAAGCAGCTGGTTTATTACTAAGATTCTGATGAATTTCGGGGGCAGAAATGGATAGCATTGTGTCATATTGGCTTTTCAATTTGAAGTTCACATATGCCAACTTGCTTGAATGGCATAATATTTGTAGGGGGTCAGGTATAACTACATTTTGTAGACGAGGTATAACTACATTTTGTAGACAACTGCGACTCAGAGGAGGTGAGAGTGTGGTCGAGGGTCAACTCCTGGTGTGTGCAGAGGCAGAACTGGACAGTGAGTCTTTCTCATTTGCTGTCAGTGCTGGTCACATTCTTGGTTCTGACTTAGTGTGGCTCCACCAATCATCCATCTTATGCTGCTAACCCAATTCCACATTCTGGAATCCTCGGGAGTTTTTTTGACTCAGCTTTTATGGGAAATAGAATTTGAAGCAATATCCTTGGTGTTCAGTGGGTATAAAGTGAAGATGAAGGTTGGGAAGCTTTTTATTCAAAGTACAGAAACACACAGGCTTCCTTTTTGTGTGATGACACAGCTTGTGTTGAAAGGGAGCTGGAAAGGGTTCAAGTGGGAGAAGGAAGATAGGCCCTGCTCCATCCCATGGGTTATGGGCCTGTGGGACGCTGGAGGGCGTGGAAGTTGGGGGATAGAAGGTCTAATTCTCACAAAGTCTCAGCCTGTGGGAATTCTGTGGGCATGGGGTTGAGCTCCCGGAAACAACTTCAGATTTACAATGGGTTATCTTAGCAATTCATTGGGGTGTGGCCCAATTTCCAGGGGAAAATTCCATCAATAATAAGAGGATACTTTTACTGAGTACTTATTGTGTCTTTATAAATGCACTGTGTATTTCTGTGTGTGTCATCCAAATTAAACCTCCTAGGAAGCTAAAAGAGGAGCATCATCAACTCCATTTTCTAGAAGAGCAGCTGAGGCTCAGAGAGGTTCTGTGATGTGCCAAATCATATGGTTATTAAATGATAGAGCTGGTATAAAATTTAGGGTTGGTGGTCTGATTGAATCTGAAAACTATGTCATAAGAAACCTAAGTAATGGGAAAGAAATTTTCCGTGTAATTGAGGTGATTAATTTCATATCATATGTGTGTTTGTGTGTGTGCACTTACAGTTAATGTGGTGGTGAGATGTCAACAGAAAACAGTATGAAACGTGGAGCAAAGAACTAAGTAGGTGAATTTATTTCTAGGCCATTTGCTATGTTGGCTATTCAGCTTCAATTTCTCTGCATTAAAAGAGGTGAAGTGTCTGCTGGAAAATCTAGAGAATAGATTAATGAAATTATTTTTATTTGGCACTGGATGTCAATGTGTGTAATGGTTTGGAAAATTATAAAACAAAGAAAGAGACCATTTAGTCAATGTTCAACTTGGGATGAAGAGAAAAGCTATGGATTTCATCAACTCTACTAAATAATCTCTATTTCTTTGTCCCACATTGCAGTGTCTCTTAGGAAGGCACAAGTTATCCTTACAAAGGTAACTGGTTTATCTCTCACAATTTACTTGTTGACATTTTCAAACTTCCTGGAAGTTAAGGTAATTAAATAGCTAGGTGTAATTAAGAAAATTTCTAGTCTTCTTTATCAAGTTCTGTTCAACTGTAGCCTATATAGTTAGGTGTAAGAAATACTATGAACTAATTCATACTTATTTAATAACATACTTTTATTGAACACATACTATATGCAAGGCACTGTGCTAACTTCTGGGCAATGAAAATAACACAGAAAGGTATGTAACTAAGTATATTGTATATACTATAACAAAAATAGGTCAAGACCATACCAGGTGGAAATGCTGAGAAAGCTAATAATTTAATGTCTTTAAAACCAATATTTAAAAATTGACCAATGGAATATTTCTTTAGCATGGGAAATATTATTACTAGTCCGAATTTTTTTCTTTTCTATCCTCAGTTTGGATGTGTAAGATCAAATTTGCAGGTATATTTTTTAGCTATTTACGGAATTATATGTGGGTACCATGGTGCCATCTTTTCTCAGTGAAAGTCCCCCCATATACACCATGCATTGTTGCTCTTGGTCACCTGCCAACTGGCCTAGCTCTTAATTCTACTCTCTAGCACATTAACTGCCATGTGAGTTGTATTTATCTTAGGCTAGTTTCGAGCCTGAGGCTTCACGAAACATTTAATTCCCATGTCTCTTGAGCTATCTTGACCTAATAAAACACTGTGGCCCCAAGGGAAAAATATTTTTTTCTAGTGTGGCAGTCAATGTGCTGGAGAAGAATGGAGCACATGGAGACAGAGAAGACAGAGGAGAGAGAGAAAGACTAATTCTGAATGGGGACTGAGCCTCAAAGAATGGGTCAAGTTTCTAAAATCTGAGAAACTCATACTCAGAACAGGGTGGTCTGTCAGGAAGAAGGGGCAGCAGGGGCAAAGGTAGACCCACCAAAGGTGAAAATCAAGTTTTAGGTGGCTACCAGCTGACTACGGAGAATGGATGAACTGTTTCTGACAGATTCAAAGGTCTTATTTCTATCGTGATATTCATACCATTAAGGGCTGGACAGGGACCTCCATTTCTAGACCTGGGTGAGCTCAAAAATCAGTCTCATCATAGATCACCATCTCTAGGCACAGGCCCTTTTCCAGATCACACTCAAGCAAAGTCATGAAGAAAAGCTGCCTGATCAGTATCTCATCTGGGCTGTTCCTCTTAAAGTAGGGAACACATACCCTAAGTCCTGGGGCAAGGACTTCAAGGACGACACTACTTTGCTAATTATTTTCTGCCTACAGAACCTATGACAGGTTCTGGACAAACATTTACCCCCAAACCCCTGCCTGCAGGATAGGAAAAGTGGTATATAACCCCCGAAGGCTCAAAGGAGCTGCCTGCCTGCTCCCCCACCCCACTGCCAGAGGCTCTGTTCCCAATTTTTTCACTTATCTGTCTCTTTTATTTTTCAATAAACTCTGTCCTTTTGCTTATTTGCAAAAGGTCTGTGGTTTCGTTCTTTGAACCCTGAGATCAAGGACCCAACATACAGAGAAGTTCTGGCTAGAATATGTTTCTACTCATGAGGAAAAAGAGTTGAAGTTTGGAAGAAGTGGGTTAGATTCAGGGAGGTGTTCCTCTTGTTGGTGGCCACAGTTGCTTAGTTCAAGTTGTGCACACATTCTTGGCCAGCTTCCAGACTCCCCTGCTTGAGTTTAGCAGTCTCTCATGAGAGGATGTACCACTTTTTGGCCTTTTGGTAGTTTCATTCAGATTGCTGACTTAGGAAGTGACATAGGTTTTGAGATCATCCAAGGATTTGAGGTACTCTGAGCTTGCTTTTTAAAAAAATTTTTTAAAAATTTAATTTATTTTTTTATTTTATTTATTTTTTATTATTTTTTAATTTTTTAATATTTTTTGTTATTTTTTAGCTTTTTTTTTTTTTTTAAATGAAAGTGACATTGACAGAACTATTAGGGGGTTAATCAAAGGCAGGGAACGTGCCAGGCACATGTGCCTAGAGGAAGTGAGGCTGTAATCTGTTGATTCCACTTGAAACAAATGCTTTCCTGTTGGGATCTCTTGAGGATAGTAGGGTGGTTCAGCCTCTAGGCTGAAAGAATGCCTGGAACATAAGGAATGTGGCCATTCAGGAGGTTCTGTCCCTGTCCCGGCAGTATTCAAAATGGCAGATTCCACTTACACAATTTTCATTCCATGGTAGCTTTTTGTCATATTTAGAAAGGAACTCATACTTGGGAGTGACTTTTGTTTAAGCATTGATGGAACCACAGTTTTAGCCTCATTCCCCTGCCACACAGATATAATAACTGACAATATGTGTATTTAGGGAGGAGGATTACATGCAGAGTTTCACCCCCATTATGTGGGACTAGAGAAGTTTCATTGTCACCCAAATTTCTAATATCTTTGATATTTTAGGGTCATTTTCCTAGCTCATTATTTTTTCAAAGGGTATTTGGTAGAATGATAAACAATATTTAAAAAAATATTATTTGGCTAAATATATTTGGGAAATGTCGAGTTAAGAAAATCAAACAGACTTTTTTAAGTGTAGGAATTTTCAGAGCTTTTAATATGATAATGTGCTTTTAGTGGTTTCTAGAAGAGTATATAGTATTTATTGTTAACTGTTTACCAATTTTACAGTAAATGGAGATCCACTGGACACCATATGGAAAGGGGAAGGATTGTTCTAGATCATGTCAATGATAAAGAATCCAAACTCTGTACAATAATTCAACAAGGTTTATTCTGAGTCAAATATGTGCAGCCATGGCCCAGAGAGCCACTCCCATGAAGCCTTGAGCTAGTGGTCTCACTGTGGTTGGGTTACAGTTTGGTTTTATACATTTAAGAGAGACAGGAATTACACATAAAATGATAAATCAATAAACAGAAGGGGTACATAGTACATTTGTTTGGCCAGAAAAAGCAGGACATCTCCAAGTGGAGGCTTATGGGTTATACAGATAGGTGGGTTTAAAGATTCTTTGATATGCAGTTGGTCAAAGAAATGAAGATTTGTCTGAAGCCTGGGAATGTTTTAAGATAAAGAAGTCTGTTAATAAGAGACAAACTACTGGACATATATTGAGACTCAAGTGATGTATGAAGTAAATTGATGACCTGCAGGTGTGGTTTAATCTGTGTCTTACAGGGCCTTAGGCCTGTTAATGCTTTTGTAGCTTATCATCACAAAAAATAACTCTAAAAGGGATGGGACATAACTAGGCATATATGACTGCCCTTCTCCTTGAAAGCATGCTGGAAATTAAACCCTGGGGTCTTGGGTGGTCAGACAAAAAATTGAAAGATACACCACCAACAAATGACAAACGCTAAAACAGACAAGGGCGGGATGGAATGAGCTTTCTGGCTAGGAATGCTCCCTGTTACAAGAATGACTAGTCTCTTGCCTCTTACAGGAAAAAATACAGAGAAAAGCTGTGGTTGAAAGGGTGGCACTTGGCTTGGTGCCTGTGGCTCAATCGTTTAAGGCGCCAGCCACATACACCTAAGATGGTGGGTTCGTATCCCCAGCCCAGGCCTGCCAAACAACAATGATGGCTGCAACCAAAAAATGGCCAGGTGTTGTGGGGGGCACCTGTGGTCCCAGCTACTTGGGAGGTGGAGGCAGGAGACTTGCTTGAGCCCAGGAGTTGGAGGTTGCTATGAGCTGTGATGCCATGGCACTCTACCCAAGGGGATAGCTTGAGGCTCTGTCTCAAAAAAAAAAAAGAAAGGGTGGCATTTGACCGGCAGCGATCTCACAGACCACCAAGGTTTGTACAAAAGGTTTTTATTGGTAAGGGATGCTGCAGAGCAGCACCAAGAAGGAGAGAAAAGAGGAGAGAGAGGAGGAGAATGAAGAGGAGAGAGAGAAGAGGAGAGAGAGCTCAAAAGAAAAGTACACTCTTATATAGGTTAGGGGAAGTCTCAGAATGGTGATGGGATGGTAGAATAGCCAATAAGGAGTTACCGCTCTGGTGGGAAGAGCCATTAGGGGGAGGCCATAAGTTTGAAATTTTCAGTGGGTAATTGGGATAGGGAGATGAAATAAGTTTTACGATTGGGAGTTGAGGAGATGTTTAGTGGGCAGCTCCCTGTTGAAAGGAGCTGTAACTTTAAGAGTGAGACAACTAGTCTTGGTCTGTTTGAAAGCAGAAAGGGGCTTTCTGGGGAAGGGGCTTTTCCGGGACAATTACCTAGCAGTGGTTGCCATCCTATTGGGCTACCAAGCACCTGCCTTCCAAGAAGCACTCTTTGAGACAAACCCAGGGAAAGTGGGGTACCCCAGCCAGATCTCAGAGTCCCCAAGCAGATGGGACAACCAGGATGAAATAGAGGAAGACACACTGTGTTAAAACCCTCAGGGTTTATTGAAAGACATATAAAAGCTCTACAAAGTTAAGACAAAGCTCAACTGTAGAGGAGCGGTGGAAGCAGCTCCCCACTGCTCTATGGTGGTATCTGTGAGTTACTTCTTAGATAGGCTATAGGTTACTACTATTTTTAGCTCCTATTGTAACATCTTACTTAATCTCCACTTTACATCTTATTACTTCTTGTAGAGGTTGGTCAGTGCTAGGGCCTTCTGACCTGTGGTTCTACTGCTTGTCTCCACTCACAGATAAGTTCCTTCCTATGCTGAAATACCAATTTTCTCTCATTTGACCAGTCTATATTTTGTTCTGCTAATTTTTAACTGTTTCCATCAGGGATGCTTCCTCCTCTTCTAAGGTCTCCTTGCATCCTCATGGTCAGCAACTAAGCTTTAAGATCTTTCTAGGGCCAAGAGGGGGTCCATTCAATTGGCTGTGAGGCTTAAGATTTTGTTTCAGTTTACGCTTGTAATTTACCCGTTTTTACTCAGGGAAACCCTTTTACTTCTGAGCTGCAGTTTTGTAATGTGAAAGTTGACAATGATACCTGGGGTAATATGAAGGCTAAGTGAGATCTTGTGAACTATTTAAAGTCCTGGAACTAAAGTCTTATGTCAGGTCCTGCCCCAAGAGCAGCGTCCGCTGAGACTTGTGGAAACTGGCGGTGATTGACTGAAGAAATATAGAGTTAGAAGTGATGGTAAAGAAAAACATCGAGTAGAATTAAAAGTGGGAGCCAGGGGTTCATTGCCCACGGTGGGATTCCGGCAATGGCACTGAGTGTTTGCTCCACTTTGCTTTTATTGGAGTCTATTTGCCCACAGGGTAAGATGAGGGAGGGAACAAAGGTGTCAGCAGTTTATTGGATTCATCATATCAGCTTCTATTGTTATTATAATTAATATTAAGGGTGGCCTTCAGTAATCTGAAATCTGAGTTTTGGATTGGGAGAGCATTCTGCTTGAGGTCACACACACAGATTTCTAGGGAGATGCTAAACTCCATTAGCTCTCTGTGGAGTAAAATGCCATCAGTGTTAACCTCGACTGAGGGATGGATGGGAGGGAGGCATTTTCCTCCCATCACCACCACAGAGGATTGTCCTCTGCCCGTATCTCAGAGCTTGAGCTACTCCCTTGGTCTCTGCTCTAGGCAAATATAAATCTCCACAATGGGTATCTGCTTAGCCTGTTTAATGGGCAGGAAACACCCTAGAAGATGTATCTTTTTCTAGGACTTGTCATAGCCTCTTCTATGACCATTATTCTCCTCAAACTGCTTACAGACCCAGCAGGGTGTTTGTAAGCTGTATCCCCAACAGGCTAGAATTTCAGAAAAGGCAAGAAGCTTGCTAGCCATGGCTAGCTTAAATGTGAACTAGCTGACTTTTCTTTGTTCCAACTCACTCAGCTTGGTTTTCCTCTTTTTCTGGGGGCGCTTTCCTTTGCCAAGCATGGGATCTTCAGTCCCCATTCTCCCAGCAGTCTTGGACAAACATTAGTTGTTATTGTCTACAAAATTTATTTCTGAAAGTTATTTTAGGATTATTATTCAATGTAATAATTTTTTAATGGCAAGGAAAAATATAAGATCTATTATAAGATAATGTTTATTTAATATAGGGGAATAACAATGCCTTCAGATTGGGCTGGTAATGATTTACAGATGTTACTTCCTAACAAGCTTTACCCGTAGAATTTTAAGGAAGCAGAAGTACTAGGAAGTTCCTGTATTACCATACAATTATACTCATCTAACCAATCCAGAGATTTCACAAAACACATCAATATAAATTGAGGAAATATAGAATAATTGGACTGTAAAAAAGGGATAAGTAACAGAAAGCCACTTATCCCCATCATTATTGGTGTGAAATGTTATATGTGTAAGTTATTTTAGAGTGGGGCCATCATCTTACATCATTTTAGTGTTTTTCTAGCACGCTGGACTCAACTTCTGTTAAAATTAAAGGACAGATTTGGTCTCATGTCTGTGTTCCTCAAGAAACATGATTTAAATTAGATTACCATTAAGTGGGTTCATATCTAGTCGCCAATGAGATTTGTAATGATTTGTTGTCAATATAAGAGTATTTATTAGTTGACTGAAATGCCACAGTGGTCAGTCTTTGGACAGCTCAGTGGGGATCTATTAAGACTAATTCATTTAAAAAAGGAAAACAAATCTCAGTCTCAAGAACATAAATTCTTTGCTTGTTTTGTTAAGTGTATAAGAAAAGGAAGCTAAGGATCAAACATCATATCCTTATTGTTACCGAATCAAGATAATTTGAGTTATATTTAGGAGAGTAAGCAGATCTTTGCCTACGTAGCTAAACTTCTGAGATGCCTTTGGATATACTATTTTCTAAGAACGTGTATCATTTTTTCCTGAGCTGCACTCTTTTATCTAGGCCTTTTTATATTAGACTAGGTTAACATTTATATTTTAGCTGTCTTTGTTTGTAAAGCTAATTATGCCCACACAGGAATTAAATTCATGTCATGGGCCTCCTTGGCACCATGGTGGTATGTGTAAAATTAAATATTCTAGCTTTTGGAATCAATTAGGTCTTTATTGGGCTATTTTCTGCATTTGGGGGATACTATAATTAAATAAAATAATTAGGAAATGGATAATGTCCAGAGCTACATCATCCGATGTGGTAGCTGCTGGCCATATGTTTCTATTTAAATTAGAATGTAAATTAATTAAAATTAAATTTATTTTAAATTAAATTTATTAAATTAAATTTAAATTAAAAATTCAGTTCCTCAATCTCACTGGCCGTATTTTAAGTGCTCAATGGTCACATGTGGCTAGTTGCTACCTTATTGGGACAACACAGAAATAAAATACTTCTATCATTGCAGAAAGTTCTATTGAATAGTGCTGTTTTAGAGAATGGCAATGTAAGGGTCAAGATATAACTCTATCATGGCAGACTTGAGTTATTTAGCTTCAAGAAGAGGCATTTGGAATAAGGGTAACTTAATAGTCATTGGTGATATGAAGAACTAGGGTAATCATTCTACACTTTCTAAAAGGAACAATAAAGTAATCCCAGGTAAAATTTTGGCAGGAAGGATTTAGATAGGTTTTTTAAAGCGTTTCTTATGCATGTGAATTAAGAAGCCTTAGATTAAACTAAATATGCAGAATGTGCAAATGTTTTCCGAACTGTTGATGAAAACAACAATTTCTAACATTTGAATCTCAAAATATTTGTATATGTGGGTATTTTTCTTTTACAAAAAATTAACTTTTGAGAAATTCACATATCATTGCCCCTTTCCCCCAACTAAGAGTGAATAATGTTGCTTTTAGCCTCTGTTGCTTAAGAAACCACCTGAGGAAGAAAAACTGCAGGGAATTTAGTAACATTTGAAAATCAGTATCTAAATGCAGTTAAATAATATTTTGTGTTTGTGTGAGCCGTATTGTGTAAGCCTCCCTGGCCAAGATTTGCTGTTTCTATGTAATCTTGGGGCCTCTTAAAAACTCTGAGCCCTGCCACTCAGAGGTTTGTGGGTCTGGACTGGGGGCCCCTAGAATACGCATTCACCTCTCAGAGGGAGTTAAGGAGTATCAGACTGGAGGCTGTAGGCAGAGGTAAATGACTTTTCAACATTTTTTTCTGGACCTCAACTTCATGATTAATTACTTCTGCTTATATGTTTGAGTTTTGCTACTTTTCTCCTGGCCTGTATCCAGATTTTTATCAATTTGATCTGAAATGAAATTTTTCATTTGATTTAAAACCAGGCCATTGTAGGCTTTTGAAAACTCAATGATAGCTTCTCATATCTTAGCTTGAGTACCCTGAAAGATCATTTTATTAAATATAAAGCCCGATGATCTCTTTTATCTAAGATGTCCATTGGTATAAGCGATGTGCACACATTCCACACCTGGCAGGACCTTCAGTTATGAACATTTAAGTGTGAAAATCTTGAGTTCCCTTCTCAGTCATGCAACCCTGAATTCCTTAGGAATGCGATTGTTTCTTTTTTTTCCCTCTTCTTTAAATTTACATTAATAACATAGGTCTGTGAACATCTCATTGAAAAGGATTAGCCCTTAGGAGAAAAGAGATTTGGATTCTTGACTTCTGCTCATCAGCCTAGGATGGGGAGTTCAGGACCATTGGCTAAGGTTATGGGAAACCTGGTCATCCTGTGTATAATCCCATGTGGACAATAAAATCTGTTTGGGAAGCAATTATCAGAGTTAATTTTTCTTTAATCTGCTTTATTCTGGGGACTGGACTCTGGTGGCAAGCAAACAGACTCAACAGTCCAGCTGAGGCAGCCTGCATCATGGTTCAGTGAAACCCTAAATCCCTTCAATCGCTTTAAGAACAATGTTTCTTTCAGAAGTGCCAGAGGCCCTGTGTGGAGAAATCAACATTCAGGGCATCTTAACTGTAAGGAAAGCTCAGCCTATAACCGAAGGTGAAATATTTCTCTTCCTATGGCTCTGGACTACACAAGGAAAAGAAGCTTGGCTTTCTTATTTTTTTTTTAAATTGGATTGCTAATGATGAAGACAAGTCGTCTTTTAGTTTTTAGGTTCCATAAATCCTTAAGTATAGGAAAGAAAAAAAAAACACAATGTAGTTTAAGGAATATTTATTAAGTAGCTACTCTTTGCCAGGCACTGGAGATAGGATTCTCTTTAATGGGAAAGCCAAACAAGTCAGCATGTAATGATAAAATAATGCAGTAAGGCTGGGGTTAGAGGAATGCAGAGATTTCCATGGTATCATGGAGCAGGCAACTCTAACCTAGTTTGTGTCAGTGAATAGGGAGCTAGGATTAGGGAATCTTCCTGGATGATGAAGTACCTAGCCTGAATCATGAATGACTCTTTTTCTTTTTAAGGCTGAGAGATGTAGTTGGCAGAAGTTGACATCATAAGGAGGATATAGTGTGACATGTACAAAAGCACTGAGTTCTGGTAGAACATAAATAGCAAGTTTCTGAGAACTGGGAGATTTAAAAACAGAGAATCTCAGCAAATGTGCCTTGAACATTGCGTGATCATCTTTCATCTTCCTCTTAGCATAGGATCCCAAAGGAAAATAACGAAAGTAAAATACATGTATGTACACACATGCACACAGCTTTTCAAATATAAGCAAAGCGAGTGCTCTGACAACAGTAAATATAGTGTTTGAAAGAAGCTTAGCTAAGGTCAAAATTAAGGCCCTCAGCCAATAAGCCAGAGCTGCAACCATGTCAGAGCCACCAAAAGCAAAGAAAAAAGTTTTGAGTTCTGATTAACTCTTAAAAATCATCTTTTTCCCCCCAGTAGCTTCCTAATTAGCCTAATAAAGTATTTCCGAGCTTTTTGATTACAGTTATAGTCTGCTTAATGATGTGTCTGTCAACGATGGACTGCATATAAGATGGTGGTCTCATAAAGCTGTAGTGGAGCTGAACACTTCCTGTCACCTTTTGAAGTCAAAGCTGTTGTAATGTTGTAGCACAGAGCATTACTCACATGTGTGCATGATGCTGGTGTAAACAAACCTACTGCACTGTCAGCTGTATACAAGCATAGCACATATAATTATGTACTTATACTTGATAATAAATGACTATGTGATGGGTTTAGGTGTTTACTGTACTATACTGTGTATTGTTACTTTGGAGTATACTCCATCTGCTCATTTATAAAAAGTTAACTGTAAAACAGCCTTAGGCAGGTCCTTCAGAAGGTATTCCAGAAGAAGGCATTGTTATCCTCAGAGGTGACAGCCTTTCCTTGAAGACCTAGTGGGACAAGACACCGAGGTAGAGGCAGTGACATTGATGATCCTGATCAAGTGTAGGCCCCAGGTGTGTGTTTATGTCTTAGTTTTTAACTAAATTCAAAAAGTAAAAAAAAAAAAAAAAAAAACCTAATAGAATAAGGGTTATAGAATAAGGATCTAAAGAGAGAAAATTTTTGATTAGCTCTATAGTGTGTGTTTTAAGCTATGCATTATTACAAAACAGTTGAAAGTTTAAAAAATTAAAGGTTATGAAATAAAAAGTTATAGTAAATGAAAGGTAATTTATCATTGAAGAAAGAAACTTTTTTTATAGATTTAATTTAACCTAAGCATACAGCAGTTATTAAGTCTCTAGTAGTGCACAGTGTTCTAGCAAGCTTCAGTCCTACAAGCTCCATTTCATGGTAAGTACTCCATACAGTGTATTATTTTTTAACTTTTATCCTGCTTTTTCATGTAACTTTTCTATGTTTAGATACGTTCAGATAATACAAATACCATTCTGTTAACAGTTGAGTTGCTTGCAGTATTGAATGCAGTAACATGCTGTACAGGTGTGTAGCCCAGTGACAATCGCCTAAACCATATAGCTGAGGTGTGTAGTAGGCTTTACCACTTGGTTTGTGTGAGTTCACTCTGTGATGTTCACACAAGGATGACATTACCTTGTGTTTCTCAGTGTATCTTTTTTTTTTATTAAGGGACACGTTAATTGTGTTCAGTTTGGTGGTTCTGAGGCAGAAACAAGTATGGAACCAGCAAAAAGAACAGTCGTTCTCTTAATTTGAAGGGGCCAAACTTTGTTGTTTTGATGCTGGGCCTCTGTAGCAGACAGCTAACCACATCCAGGCTCAGCCTCATTTATAGCTTGCTGGGCTCAATCTCCAACATCGTCTTGGCCTGAAACACTGCCAAAAAGGAAAAGAGAAAAGGTATTCTCTATGTAAATAAAGCTCCATCCTGTTACTTAAAGGATTTGGGAATTTTAGTCCTTCATTAGCACACTCTTTGAAGTATGGGTTCCAGCACATCTGTAAAGGGTCATAGGCTTTTTGTAAGGCTATTTTTGGATTTTGAACAAATTTAACAATTTCTGCGGCATGGATGTCTCATTGTTTCTTAAAACCTTAGGATTATGAAAACATATCACTTTAATTTTCCTCTGTTTTGGTGAGAGAACTGAGATTTTGATATTGGTCAGTAAAGAACATTTCCCAAGACAACAGGTTTTTAGAAAGCCATGGGTGTTTTTCATTTTCTTTGTCAACACAGCATGAGGAGAGTAGGAAAACTCATGAGCACTGATAAAGGGAACAGAACGTGCTCTTTGTTTCTTGGGAAAAGAAACTCCTATCTTGAGTCCTGTGGTTGAAAGAAGCATAAATTCACCCCCCAAAGAGCCAAAATTTTATCTGGATTCAAGTGGGAAACCCTTTTCCTGGTTATGCTTGAGCGGCATTCGTTGGCTGCTTTGGGTAACACACACATTCCCCACAGTGGAAGGCTAAGGAGTTTCTCTAAGTGAGTTGAATATGCTATGCCTTTTCATGCAAAGAAACTCAATCCACAGATTTTATAGATGGAGGAGGTCGTCCTTTGAGGCTGCTTGGGAAAGAATGTCTTGTGGTGAATGTCAAGCCACCTGAACAAACATGCGCACAGTACGGGTCTCCCCAAAAGGGCTTTCTCAGGATGCAAGGCAGAGAAGCCACTTCGTCTTCATCTCCAGAAAGGCTGAGTGGAGTTTACTTTCCTAAGAGTGATCTGAGTGCTTGTGGACCTGAATGGTACCCTATTTAAATTTTGGGAGGGCAAGAGGTAGCAGGCATATACATTAGATCTGCTCTGAGTCATAAGGACCAACTTCAGGAGGGATAACAATGCCAGATTTGGGAATGAGACATTAGACTTTGTTGATTTCTCACCAGCTTCATTTCAGATGCCAGAATGGAAAAGGAGAATGGGAAAAGTAAAATGGACTATTGGAGCAAGGAAAAGAATGCGGAATGCTGTTGCTTTGAGCATCTGCAAAAAATAAAACAACAACAACAAAAAAGAACAGACCAAGAAGAAACAGGTATTAAACAGAGCAGACCTTTACAGTTGGAAAACTTTGGAGGTTAATGTCCTTTTCCCACTAAAAATAATCTTAGTATATAGCTATAGGCATTCAAATTGGCAACACTCTAACTTTCCAGGCTACATTACTCTTGATTTGGGGTTGGAGATACTCATGGAAGCAGATTATGTGAAAAGGTCCAGGCAGTAGGCTATAAAATGTCCCCTCCACAAATCTTCTAGTTGGTAGAAACGATAAATGCTAGCTTTATTTGGAGAAATGGTCTTTGCAGATGTGATTAAATTAAAGATCTTGAGATGAGGATGTTATCAGGGATGATCTGGCTGTGTCCTAATGCCATTACAAGTGTCCTTATGAGAGAGTGGCAGAGAGAAATTAGAACAATGAAAAAGGAAGAGGAGGCAATGAGACCAGGGAGGCAGAGATTGCTATGATGTAGTCACGGATCAAGGAATGTTGCAAAAGGCAAAGAACGCGTTCTTCCTAGATAGAGCTTCTGGAGGAACTGTGGTAGCTAACATCTTCATTTTTATTTAGTGATACTGATTTTGGACTTGTAGCTCCCAGAACTGGGGGAGATGATGGTATGTGGGAGAAAGTGTTACCATTATGATTTTTTTTTATAGTAACCATAGGAAAGTAATATAATCCTGAAATCAGACCATTGACAAGTTACTGAGAGCTCAGTGCCATCAACATGGAAATGGGTAGTAAAGTAGGGGGAAGTCAACAGCTCAGGAGCTGGTGACACTGGTGCGCTGCAGCCGCAAATCAGGAGGTAACAGGTAGCAGAGAAAACTAGAACAGAGCAAGAAGTGCAGCTGCGGGGGAGGGTTGGTTCCTGAGAAGGCTGGATTCTGGCAGCTTTCATGTAGTGTGGCCTGTCCTTGGGGGACTTGAAGAAGGCCCTGAAGTCATGTGCCATTATCTGCAGACACTGAGTCTATAGGGCCTTGTGGAATATTCAATAATACCCTCTCTCCCGGGTTGCTACCAGAAGGAGCAATATGGAAGGCAGCCCTGCAAGTGGGCTGTTGATGGGCCTCTTTTTTCCTTAGTGGCCAAAACCTTGTCCTCACCCCCTTCCTCCATCCCCAGTGCCAGATAAGAGTGAAAGTAGCAACTTTCATGCCTGAACAAAGCTTGGACGGAAACAACTTGACCCATACAGTGAGCTTATGGCTCTAATTTTTTGTTTTCCTTGCTTATTTACCTGCTATATGGATTTCTAAATAGCATTTTTGTTTTCTAAATAGCATGTATTCCCCCCCCCACTTTATAGGGTTTATTGTCACATTAGAGGAATTGATATCGAATTTTAATTCTTTCATTTTTATAGTGCTAGAGGGTAAAAGTGCAGTCTTGTTACATGGATGTATTGCACACTGCTGAAGTCTGGGTTTTTAGTGTAGCCTTCACCCAAATAGTGTACCCTCTACCATTAAGTCATTTCTCCTCTCTCCCCACCCTCCCACCCTTTATAATCTCTAATGTTTATTATTATACCCTCTATGTCCATGTGTACACATTATTTAGCCATCACTTATGAGTGAGAACGTTAGATACTGAATTTTTAAAATGTATGCAGCACTCTGAGTTGTCTTAAAGGAAGGCAATATCTATCATCTATCCATTGATTGCACATGAAGTCCTAATGAAAAAATCTTAGACAAACAAATTTGGGTATTCATGTAGGTGTGAAAGGTCTCAGAGATAGTTTGGAAAACAAAGAAAGCTGAAATGAGTGAGGTTACTATCTCCCATATTATGAAGGTATAATCTAAGGTGACTTTTTCCAACTATTTCACTTGCTTCATTCACTTACTCACTTTTTTGCTATTTCACCCATTCACTGATTCAAGTGCCTACTAAGTGCAGGCACTATGCCAGCTGCTGGACCTGCAAAGCCCAACAAGCTTCCATCCTGTCCTTGAAAGGCTTCAGAGGCTGTGACTTGGTAGCCTGCCCAGCTTTCTCCTTTTTAATTGGGATTTATACATTCTTTCTCTATTTAACCATAGACCTCGTCTCTTCCCTACTGTGTTATACACAAATGGCTTTATGCATTTCTATTATCTGCCTGGTCCCTGAAGGTATTAAAGTGTTAGATCCTTGACTTAAATTTTATTTGAGAAGAATGGTCCCTGGGGCTGTCCTCATTTCAAACTTTAATTCTTAAATTATTTTGAACCTCCCATAGCAACTGGAGACATGAAGTCTGGGAACCAAAACTAGAATGAGTAAGTTGGTGTAAAATGTACCCCCACTGATCGAGGATGCAGAAGCAGAACTGGATGTCTTGGTTAATGACTGGACCCTGGAACTAAAAACTTACAGTGCTGGGAAGTCTGATTCTGGGTCCTGAGAAAACCCCCCACATTGTTCCGTAAGGGAGATCTGGGAGTTCATCTTACTCTCTTAGGAATTTAAGAAGTCCATAGCTAAGAAACCTAAATGCCAGATGAATGGCATTGGCCTGGTCACCTGGTTGCTACAAAAACAATTTAAGAACAAATTCCCAAGGGTTTTTCATGACTTGAGTGAGGTAAGTGGGCAAAGACTTGGTGATGTCTGATAACAAACCCTAGGACACCCTGAGTGTGAGGAAAGATGAGAATTCAGATTTGAACCATTATATGTACTTGTTCTATCAGTGCCGAGAACAGTACCTGGCACATAGTAGATATTCAGAAAATTTATTGAATTGAATCCTTTTGTGCCTGTTGGGTAGGTGATTTGGGTAGTTGAGGGAAGGCTGCAGGCAGGGGGAGCTATAGAGTTCTTTTCTACAAGGTTTATTTTTTAAAAACAGAGGACTGAGGAGGGTAACTTAGTCTGCTGTCCCTGGGCTTATGGGTACAAAGAGAAGCAAATGGCTTAGCTTCTCTGAGTTCCAGTTCCCTGATGAATCATGAAGGATTAGAGGAAGTTCCTTGAGAAGCCTGCTGCAAATTATGAGCTTTAAATTTTTATAGTAAAAGTTACACATGCACTTTACAAGGGCAACAAAAATTGCTCTCTTAATTGGAAACCTAATAGAGATCAACGGTTTCATAAATGTCTACCTAGTTATCGCCTCTAGATTTTCATAGATCAGCCCCATCAAGGAATAGCCACCATTTAATAACAACAATGACAAGAAGAACAATAATAGTAATAATTAGAAGGAACAAAACCCACTAATATGGACCTATGCTTTGCCCACATTATCACTGCTTTTAAACCTTTCACACTAACTTTGAAAGGAAGGAATGGTTGTTCAGCTTCAATAAATACATAAAATGCTATCTGGAAGGGGAGAGATGCCCAGTGCCATAGTGTTTGGTCATCTTTTGCTAAGTAAAATATGTATATATCCTAGATGAGATGTGATGGGGAAACACATAGAGACAGAAGAAACCAATAGGAATTTAAAACCTATTTTTTTTTTATTTCAGGTTAATGCAAGGGCATAAACAACTAGGTTACAATGTTTGTATTTGTTAGGTAGAGTCCCTCTTGTAATTGTCCCAAGAAGTGTACCATATACCCTTACACTGTGACCATTAAGAGAGAGCACACTCATTCATTCTCCTCTCACTCCTCCTTCCCCCCAACTTGAATTGAGTTTTTCTCGTAAGTGGGTATTAGATCATCTACTGGAATTTAAGATCTTCTTTATATAAATACCAGATATTTTACATTCTTTCTCATTTTTTAGTCTATAAACAGCATAGCTAAACATTTGCAAAGAGAACACTGTTAAATAAATACCATCTCCTGTGAGTATAAATTTAGACAACACAAAATCATATAGCACTGGCATTTAATGCATGTATTAGTAGTAACTCGGAAGCAACATACACATGTGTGAACTTAATTGAAACAGTCATTCAATAATTGAAAATCCCAATTTCTTATTTTTGTGGATGGCCTACATGGTTGGCTAGCAAGGTGGAAAATGGATCCTAATTTACAATGCATTTGGGTAAAACACAGGTGATTTTTCTCTTTAATTACATCCTTTACATTTAGCAGACTTTGATTTGGTTCTAAATTTCGGACACTTTGCTTGACCATGTAAATTTCAGGTAAAAGGGTGGCTCAGTATTCTTGGCTGTTTATTTCCCAAATCCCAGAGAGTTGTGTGCTTAATAACTGATGATGTGTGATGAATTTTCAGTGAATGCCTCTGGGTGGAATGTTCTGACTTGCAGCTCAGAGAGAAGCTGGAGCAGAAAGCAAAGGAGAAGGTTGCAAATCCCTTAATGAAATTTTTAATAAAAGCAGCTTTGAATGCATGCTTTTTTCAAATCATTGCATCCAACCATTTTTGAGAGTCGACATAACTGATCAAGAGAGTGAATATTAAGAATGCAAAAAAGACAGCACAATTAAAGAGAGAGGCATATCTGGGAGCCAGTGAAGGGCACAAAGGGGCTTTCAACCCCGAGCAGGAAATTTTCAGGGTGGCCAGTTCTTATGGAGATTTTTGAGATTCCTATCTTTTACTCTCTTAACCTTGAAGAGTGAAATTGTGTGGTAGAACTTTAGACTTTCCACCACGACCACCACACCACTCTATTTCTAGAACTTTCCTAGTGAGAGGAGGAAACCTTTGTGCAAGAATATGACAAGTCCAGCCTTTGTCAGGAGAGCAGTGGGACTTGGGTCACCATGACAGGAAGTCAGCTGGGTGTAGTGTGTCTCGAGAGCTCAATCATCAAGCCCTCTTCCCTCCCTGACTGTTTTTGTTCTTCACTCTACCAAGAACCTCTTTTCCAGGTGGAGCTGAAGTCCCCTAACAGATTTTTTTTTCTGCTAAGCAGGTGTCACACTCTCCCTGTCAAAGGGATAATGGGAGGAAGATGGTGGTGGGGGGGTCTCATTGGAGACACATACTGTGATGCCTGGATTCCTAAACTGCTCTTAATGTCTCACAGTAAAGAAGGCAGTGATCGTGTCAGAAAGAAGGGCTAACAGTCACTTTCTTACCTTTTTTTTCTTTAAAAATAATAAATATACTGTTAAGCCTTTTTCAGATCCAGGGCACAAGTATACATTAATCTAAAAGCTCCTCATGGTATTGTATAACAAATGTCATTAAATAAACAATAGCTGGGCACAAGGGCCCGGGCTGTAATCCTCGTACTCTGGGAGGCCAAAGTGGGAAGATCTCTTGTGCTCAGGAGTTTAAGACTAGCCTGAGCAAGAGTGAGAACCCATCTCTACTAAAAATAGAAAAATCAGCCGGATGTTGTGATGGGCACCTGTAGTCTCAGCTACTTAGGAGGCTGAGGCAGGAGGATTGTTTGAAACCAGGAGTGTGAGGTGGCTGTGAGCTTGGCTGATGCCACAGCACATAGGCTGGGTAACAGAGTGTGATTCTGTCAAAAAAAGAAAAAAAGCCTGTAGCAAGCCCACTGAATGAGAATGACAATGAGGGCAGGCTCAGTTGTTCCACTCAACAATTATTTACAGACATCATTAATACATTCTCCTCTGAAGCGGCAATCAAGCAGATTCTTCCCCTTGGCAAGATGTTTAACTGCCGCACAGAAATAGCTGTAATCAGCCCAAGATTAGAACAGAGGGAGGCTTACTTTATGTATTTCCTCCTGTAGTTTTTGAACAAGCGTGTGAGGTACCAAGCCAGTGGGTTTCCCGAGGGTCCTGTGTAGACGCCGCTCGGGAGTCCTCATTCTTATTATATGTGGAGTTGATAGTTTCCCCCTGCCCCATTTTTGAATCTTTTGTGTTTTACGAAAAACAGAGTGAAATACCCTCTCTGTATATTTACACTGAAAGTGTCTGGGGTGGGGTATCTCAAAAGACCCCACTGGGGTATAATTCACTGCAGGTTGTTTTATAGGGGAGGGAAAATGAAGGGGATGAAGAGAAAAAAAAGATTTTTTTTTCAAAAAAAAAAAAAGGGATTTTGTGGCTTTTGGCACTGTTAATAATTTGTGTGGAAAAATAATGTTTTTTTTTGTGTTTAATCCTGTGCCAAGGCAGCTGCTGGTGCAGTAGCATTCTGCAACAAATTAGAGGCAGTTAAAGCGAGATATTCCACCATCAAGAACAAAGCGAGGCCAGTTAGCATGAGGACAGCTTGTTCTAGTTGCTAATGTGCTTAAAGACTTGCTGCACATAATGTGAAACAGCTTTTCGGTGAGGAGGCCGTGGCTCCAGCCTCCGAGGTCTAGCTCTCATTCGAAACCAAATGGAAGCAGCCGAATTAGAAAATGACAAGTTACACGCTGACGTCGCCGTCATCTGCCCCGGCCTCAAAGATAATTTTTTTCACCACCGCTTATTGATATGCAAGTTAATTCCCCTCGATATTAAAATATTTAATGGGCAGCAGCTGTCTGAAATATGAAGCCTGCAGCCCCTCTTTAACTAAAGGAGAACTCTCCATAACCGTGTGGGAGCTCTAACATACTTACAAATTATTTAAAGATGTATTACCTTTGCTGGTGAGGAAGCAGATGTTGGAAAGATTCAGTACCTCCTTAAAAGTTGATCTGAACCGCAAGAGTTTTAATCAATGTAGCTTTTTATTTCACTGGCTTGGAATTAAACGGGATTCTATGGTGGAAATGCATCAGAAAAGAGGATGTTGGAGTCCAAATACCTTTCAATGCGTGGAACTTAAAACTTTCATGTGTGACTTGGATGGGCTGTAGAGAATTAAAGCTAGGCGGGAGAGAATAAGAGAATGCAGACTTGAAGTTGGGGTTTCTGCCTACTTAAACACGAACTGGGCACAGCTCTGTAGTGTTAAGAGGTTTTAGACCCTGTGTGAGCAAGGCATGAGGATTCAGCTCCTAAATTCACATTCATCAGACTGAATATTAAGTTCTTAAAGGCCAAGTGCATTGCTGACACCCTAACTAATAGGATTTCAAATGGTATAGTGATAACTATTCTAGAAAATACTAATGAGAGACACTGAGGTCCAAAGAAAGCCTTGAAAAACTCTCAGAGGTAAAAATTTCCTGGGAGACTGTATACACATGAAAAAATGTGAGAGTATTTTGGCTAAAATAAACTAAGAATTTTTATTCTAAGGAAGTCTCAGAAAACCTATCTTCTATCCATATTATACCTTGGATTTATTTTATGTTAGGAAAATGTGATAATTAAATAGTTTGTACTTATAAAGCATTTATTTCTTTCTAGTTGAACTTATGCAAACTGGAAATTAGGGATTACAGTAGAAAAAATGTGAAAAGCATCCATATTGTAACTTGGATTCATTTTATGTTAGGAAAATGTGATAATTAAATAGTTTGTACTTATAAACATGAAAAGAATGTTTGACTGCATTGAGAACCTGGGTTGTGAAACATTTATTTCTTTCTAGTTGAACTTATGCAAACTGGAAATTAGGGATTACAGTAGAAAAAGTCCTCTTACCACACAAGAAAATGGAACAGCTGCTCATTTGGTGAAGAAGGACTACAGAGTGTGGTTGTACAAGTAGTACACTGTGCAACTCAGGGAGTACTATGAAGTTTGTAGCCTGAGTGCACGACTCCAAAGTGTTATACGGTGTATGATTTGTATGGCCACCCACGGTTATACCTAAATTGGTGTGATTTTAAGGCACATGGACAGAATTATCTGTCAAATCTTCCCATATGGACAAATCACAGTACCTGATTATCTTGTCCAAGTGCCTTTATAAGGGATATAATTAATTAATTTACATAAGGGACATTATTAGTGAAGAACCATACTTTAGTTAACACATTGACGTCTCAGTACTTTTTTGGTAAAAGAGGGATTGTCTCTATTAGAAATTAGAATGCTAAAAGGAAAGAATACGGAAGAGATTAGTTTTAATGGGGAAATAGGAAAATAATAGAAGCGTAAGGGGCTATTGAGCCAAGGAAGAAATATAACAGGGTCTCTTAGGCAGAAAAGAATGTTTGAGTGCATTGAGAACCTGGGTTGTGAAAGATAAAGCAAGGAGGAAAATATTGTCATATGTTCAGAATTCTTCATAGGGCTGTCCTAATTCATTCAAAATTTCAGTTATTCCTGCCTCTAGATTAGTAGGAAAAGACCTGCACCAATTTTTAAACCATTTTTCTTCTTATTCAACTTCTAGAAAGGCTAATTGAACTTCTAAAGATTGAACATTTTGATAAAGACTTTATTGCTAGTTCTTATCTGGGAGATGTAGTGGAGCATATGGGGTGGCACGTGCCACAGTTCCTGACCTCGCCTTGCTGACATTTGAGTAAAAGACGTAAAGTAAGCTAAGCATGTTAATAGCAGCATAAAGGATCCTGATGATTTCAGAAGACAGAGTTGGATGTCTTCTGAAGCAGGTGAAGTGGGGAGGGTGACGTAGGGGAGGATCCGAGAAAAATTTCTGGTGAAGGTGCTGTATTGGATGGGTCTCAATGGATAACACAGCTGGTAACTGGGATCACAACCGAATTCCATGGCTCTAAAAGTCCTAAGAGTTGTGACAGTTTTGGATAGATTGAAAAATTTTCAAAGATCTTAGCAATTAAATTTGCTTAGAATTCCATTTGATTTGCTCACCTTTGAATGCCATTCTTGTTTCTTTTAGGAGTTCAGTAGATTAAAAAACTAAGAGACATGTAATTACAAGGGGTAAAGGTAATATTTAGGTAAATATTGGCATAAGAACTATATTTGTGAATATATCCTGAATTGTCCATTTACTCTCAGGAACATACAGTTAGGTCATTTCTAGACACACATTCAGTCTTTATTCACCTAAACTTTATCAGCAGCATCATTCTAAACAAATAACACACAAGCTGTCTTTAGCTTCCTTTGCTTAATTTTATTTTGCTCCATCCTGTTGAGATCCTTTAAGATACTCTGGAGAACACAACTCAGAACTGTCTTAATGGATGAGGCATTGGGATAGCTATTCACAACTCCTATCTCTCAGGGGTTACTTCAGAGAGTGTCAACTTCCTGGGACTTCCTGGGAGCTTGTGAAATATACTCCAGTGGCCAAATAATGCTTTTAGGCAGAGAGATGCAGGAAGCCATTGGCTTGTAGAGAAGCATCCACAGGTGATTATGAGAAGGGCTAAGGGAGAGTGAGGTACCAACAGAGTTTGCTATGGTGTGAGCCTTATAAAAAAAAGACAAAGAAACAAAGTATTGGATAAGATTCTTTGGTCAACGTGGGGTTAAATGGAGTAAAATAAGCTTATCACTAGACTTCTCAGTAATTTTAATATTTGTTAGGAACAGATTATACAGCTCTTTCAAACTTAATTGAACATGGAACATATTTTTTTTGAGGAGTGTCTTACAAGGTTAATAGTCCATGGAACTTATTCTGCAAATATTTAATTCTTGCATTTGTATAGTGCCTCTGTGTTCAAGTCTCATTGCTAGGCCCTAGATGGGACTAGAGAGATATGAAACGAAATTTGACTTGAATCTTGCCTTTAGGTTGCCTATGATCCAGTAGGGAGGATTGATATGTGTGACAACAATAATAATTCAAATTAATTAATAAAGGATTAAAGGGATATTGGAGATTAAAGGAAAGAAAGATTATGTGTAGCTAGGACATGAGGAAGGCTTTCAGCATGAAGTGGCATCCACCTGTACCTTGAAACCTTGAAGTTTGTTAGGGTGGGCTTGGGGGATGGTCAAAGGAAGGATGGCAGCAAATTATTCTAGGCTTAGGAAATGGCATAAGCAAAGACAGGGAAGGTGAAATTAATGGTAAATGGTGTTTATTTATTTTTGTTTCTATATAAATTAATGGAATTGATTATTTATTTATTTTTTAATCTCAAATTAATGTGATGGTACAAATTTTTAGGTTGCATTGTTCTCATTTCTAAGATAAAGTTCGAGCTGTAGAAGAACCCTTTACCCAGGGGGTGTGCTGAACACCCTCACGTTGTGCATATTAGGTGAGATCCCACCCATTGCCCTTTCTCTTCCTCCCAGTCTTCCATCCCTGCTCTTCCTCCGCTCCCTCCCCTTGCTAGACTATATTTGCGTTTTATTGTTCATGTGGGTGTATAATTGTTTATCTGTTGGAAAGAGTGTTTAAGAAGTCCTTTCTTATATAGATGCTCATAAAGTCTACAAAATATTGGCTAGGTAATGAAGAAAACATTATCTGAAACTTTCTGAGTGATAAAATATGTATGTGTATGTATATGTATATGAACATATACACACATTGTAAGAAACTTAGTAATTATCTTTCCATGTTAACATACAACCTTATGCTCTTGGTTGGTGACTCTGCAAAATAATTCAAAATGTACTATTCTACAAATACGGTTCAAAAAATCTACAAAATAGTTCAATACCTACTATCTAAATGTACATTGTACTGCCTGGTATTCTATCAGAGACTCCCCTGAGATTTCTCACCACTTTCATCACATCTGGATGAGTTATAGCTTGATGTTAACCAAGCCAAAGGAGGACACTGAGGACTCACCCCCCACAAAAGATGACCAGAAACTACTGCACTTAAGAATCTGTCCAGTGAACCCCCATGTTGAAAGATACTGCATTTCTTCAACCTAAACAAACTTTTGCAAATGCTGTGGTGACCACCTATAATATTATAAAAGGTCAAGGTGATAAGTTTAATTCTCATGTCAGTGAGAGTATAAATGATTGATTTCAGTAAAGCTTTTCTCCCAGTAAAACAATTCAAAACATATGCAATTATATTGTTGAAAATATACCAAGAGTTTGCAGGGAAAACTTCAATAAGGCTACTTTTAATTTTATGAATGTTGCCTTCAAGTCCTTATCCAGATGCATACATATTTTTTTCCTATTACCAAGAAGTGATTCCAATTTTGCATTCTTACTTATTGATGTACCTTATTTATTATGTTTTTCCATATTATTTTTAATTTTTATTAAAGCATCTCATTAAAAAATAATTTGTTTCTGCAAAATGAGTGCTTATTATAAAAATGTCAATCAAAACCTAAAACTACAAAAATTCCACATCCAAAAATAATTGCCATTGGCACTTATTGTGCATAATTCTAGACATACTGGAATTGTGTTTTAGTGAGAAAGTCAGGTAAAATAAAACTAAGGTTGAACTTTAGATAAATAAAATATCCCTTTAAACTATGTGCTTCAACTTTGACTCTGCTTTCAAGGATGAGAATATTAGACTTCCTCCCATTTCTCCCACCCATTTTTATCTTTGTATTATTTTAATATCATCAAGTTGTATCACATCCACATGCTGTTTGGTAATCATAATTTTTTCTTTCTTTCTTTTCTACCTTCTTTTCTTTATTCCTCCCTCCCTTCCTCCTTTCTTTCTCTATTTCACCATAATTTTCACAGTCCTGAGTTCTTTCTTTTGATTCACCCTTTTGGTTAATTGGATGAAGGGCTCTTGATTTTCTGATCCCTGAACTCTTTCATCCTTTAATATGGCACTGTCCAGTGAAATTTTCTCAGCCTCCCAATTAGCTGGGACTATAGGCATGCACCACCACACCCAGCTAATTTTTTATATTTTTAGTAGAGACTGGGTCTTGCTTTTGCTCAGGTTGGTCTTGAACTCCAGACCTAAAAGTCCAGTGCTTGGCTGGGTTGCCCTTTTATCCATGTGCCTTAAACAGTCCAAGAACAAGTTTCTGAGCACCTGGTATAGGTGACCTGAGTTGGGCCATCAGCAACTGTTCAGTCTGCTCACCCGATTTTGCAGATGAGAGAGAAAATGTCTAGTTCAAGATCATCAGGAAGGTAGCCCTGGTGATGATAGAAATGTTCTGCATCCGAGCTGTCCAGTACAGTAACTGCTAGCTGTATGTGGCTGTGGAGCCCTTAAAATGTGGCCTGTGTAACTAACGGACTTAATTTTAAATTTTATTTGATTGTAATGAAATAGTTAATTAAAATTTAAATAGCTACCTGTAGCTGGCAGCTATCATATTGGCCAACAGCTCAGTCTGTACTCAGTGCTTTGAACATGTCTTCACACTTTTTATGTCTTTATATTAAAGCTATAAAATATTTCATTACCATGTCCATTAGAATTAGGTAGGCACTGAGTGTTGCTCTAGAGAATTTTGGTCTTCTGAATTTTTCTTCCTTGTTTGACAATTTTTTTTTTTACATTTTGAGAGATCCTGGGGTGAGGGGTAGATATGTAAGCAGGGAGAGAAGGCTGCCTAGGTTTGTTCTAACAGGAAGGATCCTGATATTTTGAACAATTTTCCACATTTATTAGTCTGTACTAACAGGGCTACATGTTCACATGGTTATGTCAACACGGAGAAATGATTAGATCTTCAAGGTAGTTGGGTTACTGCATTTTCACAAAAGAGAAATTCAGAGAGGTGAAATAATTTTTCTAGTTACATGGATAGTGAGAGAGAAAGAATTTGATCTATTACTGCTTTTTCTACTACCTCATAGATTTAATTTTTTCTCTTTTGAGACAGAGTATTGCTCTGTTGCTTGGGTTGGAGTGTAGTGCTATCCTCATAGCTAACTGCAACCTCAAACTCCTGGGGTTAAGTGATCTTGCCTCAGCCTCCCAATTAGCTGGGACTACAGGCATGCACCACCACACCCAGCTAATTTTTTATATTTTTAGTAGAGACTGGGTCTTGCTTTTGCTCAGGTTGGTCTTGAACTCCAGACCTCAAGTGATCTCCTTGCTTTGGCCTCCATCCTATGGTTACAGGTATGAGCCACCATGCGCAGACCCATACATTTAACTTTTTTAGCAGCAAATATCTCCTCCTAAAGATAAAATCTTGTATAGAATTTTAAAATACAAACCATTTAAAATTATTTTTAGTTCTATACTTATATTTTAAATGTCACATTTAAAACTTTAACTATTAAAAAACCAATCCATGAGATTAATGAAGGTGTTTTAATAACACCCAAATCTGAAATCAGTCAGCATTTGTGACTAGCAGTTACGGTCTTACATTACTCAGCATCCAGCTTATTCTATCTGGTTTGGTTTTCCATATCATGGAATTCATGACTCATGCAGATAAAACGGTCACTCTTTGTAATAGCGTGCTTTAGCTCAGGACATTCCTCAATTAAACTGATCCAGAAACTTAGGAGTAATAGAAAAAGTTGATTTTAAAGTTGAACCATGACCACATCTAATAAGTGCTTGCTTTCTTAACTTCAATAAAAGATTGGAACTTAAAGTAAACGTCAAAGCTCTCTGTAGTATGCTTTGTGTCACTGTTGGGGTGGGGAACTGGATGTCAGGTCTCTGTGTTCCCAGGTTCTTGGTTCCTGGTACTGAAGAATGGTTACCAGTACCAACTCAATGGAGTAAATGAGCAGAGCAAGCAGGTGCAAGTAGGCAAATGGGAGAGAGAGGGAATGGGTTACCCCCATGAGAGGAGGAGACTCTGAGCATCTCAAGATTTCTTCTTTTATGCTGAACCCCTAATTTTAGGTTAAGTGGGGGGGGGCGGGTGTAATATTCCTGTTTTTTCTTGGAAAAGGGTGGAGAATTCCTGGAACTGGGAACCCTTACGTTTTCTAACCTCGTAAGGCAATTTCCTGGGGTTGCCATAGTATTTGTGAACTGTCATGGAGCTGGTGGGTGTGATTTTTCCTATGTTAGTGAGGGTAGATCATATAGGGACACTGTTACCTCAACTGTGCATGTGCTCCAAAGACCCTCTATCGAGGCCTTGACAATATCTCTACTTGGTGGTTTTTCTACCACTTTCTTAGTCCTTGGGGATCCCCTTGACATGTCAGCTATCCTTTCTTGGAAGCCTCTAGCCAATTTGTTCCTCCCAGTAGACAAAGCATCTTCTAGCATCATATGTTTCTCAGTGGACAGCCCTCTAAAAAGCATGTCCCCCTTCCCTCTTCCTCCACCTAATCACTAGTTCAGTTATGACTGAATAAACGAACACTGAGTTATGCCAAGTGCTTGGGCCAAATGGACATGTGTGAGTCTTTCCTGGTACAGGGCTGAGCTGAATATCCCATGATGTGCTAGGTATTTATCTGGGTGCTTTTTCATAAGTAAGTTTTTTAAAGATGGACCTATAACTTTTCCAGTTGATAATGTACATATTAACAAGAAGTTCCTAAAATACATAATGGAGGCTCTTCTAATATGTGTAAAAAATAAAAAAATGGATGAAACTGTCAATGTAGGTTTATCAATTATAACCAATGTGCCCCTCCGGTACTTAGTATTAATAATGGGGAAGGTTGTGTTTGTATGAAAGAAAGGAATAGGTGGGAAATCTCTGTGTTTTCTACCCGATTTTTCTGAGAACCTAGAATTGTCTTAAGAAAATTAAGTCTACTAAAAAAATGCTTTTGGTTCCTTTGCCAACATTCACTGAAGTTTATATAGCGGGTGACTGGTCATAGGTCCCGTGTGTTACCCACGCAGATGGGAATTACATTTTATTTAGTGGAGCTCTAGGTGGAATCTGCTAATCACGTCATTTCTTTTTAACTTTGAACCAATTCTGAGTGGAAATCAGGAAAAGAAACTAAGGGAAAAACCCTCAACCGAGATGAAAAAATGTTATACACCTCAGGAATTTTTTTATACTTCGGAAACCCTCACTGTACTAAACTTCCTTGTTCGAAATCTATTGTTAACGGGCTTTTCCTCCCACAGTTGAGGGTGGGCAGATTATTACCAGGCCGTGCTGACTTGGAACAGGGCATACATTATGGGAAGGTCCCACTGAGTTTATTATTAATGCTGTATATAATAGAAAAAATAAAACTCCAAAAAACTCTACACAATTCTGACCCTTTGTTTCCCATTTGCGTTATTGTTTGGGGTGGTGCGCTGCTGCCTGACCCCCTATCAAGGCCACATGCCCAGCCCCTTCTTTGAATTTAACACCACAGCCATACATCGCTGGTCCATTTATAAATAAAATAAAATGTGGGATATGATGGAGCTCGAGAGAGCATATTGTCTGAAACTCTTGGATCTCATTCTCAGCACAGATGTGCCAAAGCTGTTTGGCAAAGTATAAATTGAACTTGATGTTCGGGCTGTTCACAGCCCTCTGGGGGCAGGTCGGCTGGGTGCTTGGCTGAGATTGCCTCTGAGCATTAGAAAATGGCAATTGCCTGAGACTTTTCCTGTTTTCTCCTGAAGAATTACTCTCTTCCTTGTTCTCTAGTATAACAGGAAGGATGAGGGTTGGTTTAAAATAGCCAGAAGATTTACTGACGGCGGGAGAAAAAAGCTGGAAAGCATCATCATCAAACAGTGCATGAAGAGCGGGCTGTCTTCTCTACAGAGACAAATGGGAAGAGAAAACAAATTTTGTTTCTCATTAACGTCTATTCTTCCTATTTGATTCAGTTTGAAGATGCGTGAAGGTTCTGGAAGATTGAACTCCCCCTTGGTTGCTTGTTCTGGGTTAGTGATTTTCCACAGAAGTAGGGGAGTACCTAGCACCTGATGAATTAGTGCTCACTGGTCATTGAACAAGAATGGTGTGGGGGTGAGTTAAAAAATGGTCTTGTGTCCTGCAATTGTAGAAGCATCTGGAGACCTGGGTGCTACCTCTAGTCTTACCAGGGATGGGGGTTCTGAACTGATGTGAAACACATAAATTCAGGGCCTCCCATGCCGCCTTTGTGAAATCCTGGATGAGAAGAAGGTTGAGGCCACCAAGGTTCCTCCTCGTTCTAGCTTTGTAGAGTTCTGTGAAAATGAACTGGGATGCCAGGGTCAGCGTTGCATGTCCTCCTCTGAACAGTCTTACCCAGGCTTCTCTGTCAGCCAGAGGGGTGCACAAGGGAACTCTCTTTGCCTGCCCTGCACTACAGTGTGAACAGACCACAGGAGAATCCTGACTCTCCAGCCCTACCAGAGCTGAAGCTTTGTTAGTTAAAAAGTGCTTCTGTGAATAGGATCCTCTCAAAATTCCTCTGAGATGGGAACTGTTCTTGTCCAGAGTTTACAAGTGAAGATACTATTTCAGAGAGACAGAGTGTGCAGCAGTCGTCCCTGGCAAGCCCCGGCCAGGTGGTTGGCATAGCCTTAGGGGCAGAAATGACCTGGGTGTGAATCCTCAGCCTTTTATTCTTTCTGTGATCTTAGGTATGACTTAATCTCATTTTCTGCATTTGGACAAAGGAGATCGTAATACTCAAAGGAATGTTTTAATATAATGTGCATGTAGGGAGACAAAGAAACTTTTTTTCTTTTTTCTTTTTTTTTGAGACAGAGCCTCAAGCTGTCACCCTGGGTAGAGTTCTGTGGCATCACAGCTCACAGCAACCTCCAACTCCTGGGCTTAAGTGATTCTCCTGCCTCCACCTCCCAAGGACTACAGGCACCTGCCACAACACCCAGTTATTTTTTGGTTGCAGCTGTCATTGTTGTTTGGTGGGCCTGGGCTGGATTCGAACTCCCTAGCTCAAGTGTATGTGGCTGGTGCCTTAGCCTCTTGAGCCGCAGGCGCCGAGCCAAGAAATGTTTTTATATAATGCATAAAAATTGCCTTGTACCATTCATGAAGTAAATTCTTAAAAATGATAGCCATAATTATCACTTTATTATTAAGTGAAGGTTTCAGGCCTTCTGATTCTAATCCATGATCTTTCTGCTGTACCTTCCATCTATTGATTGTGGAGACATTTTTCTGATCTCAATTACCTTCATGTTTAGAGCTTAGTGTCTCTAAAAAGTGTCAGTTGATGGCTAAGTTCATCCTGTGTATTTCTGGATTTGCTGGAGGGCTGCCCTGGCCTGTTGCTGAGTAGACAGAAAACGGGCCATACCCTAAAAGAACTGGAACTCTCTAGTCCACATTTCTCAAGGAAAACAAAAGCAACAACCAACTAACCAACCCATCCCTGAGTTTTTTTAAAATTTATTCCTATGAAGATAATCTATAGCAGTTTATTTTAAATACTTATGAGAAAACAGGATAAATAAGGAAGAAATTAACACAAGATATTGCATATTGGTCCATCCCTCATAAACAAGTACAACTCACTTGATGATACAATTTGTTTTCTTTGCAGGGAATTAGTGTTGTTCTTATTGGTCACAATTACTACTGGCTGTCTGTATATGTACATATTAGTATCCGAAAGGTAAGGACCTCGGCTCTTGATAGTTTGAATAGCAACTGTTTCATAGGCTTGGGGGAATGGAGGGGACTGGGAACACACTGGATAGCTAACTTGGCAGGTTTTTAAAAAACTTTTTCAGACTGCAAAGGAAAAGTCACAAAGTTTGAATAGTGAAGCTCAGGTCCAGAGGTTAGAAACCTGGTCCCAGCCTGTTGTTGCTGCTGTGGTACCCTAGTGTAGATAAACCACTCATTTTCTTTGACCTTGAGTTTTCCAATCTAAAAATCACAGAAGTAGGCCTAAGCCTGTCCAAGATTGATTTTCAATTCCTGAAGTCTCCTGATGTGTGACTACAAAAAAATGGCATCTATCAACCTCATCAGGCTCTTCAGATTTCACCTCTGCATGGCTTAGATGTATCCTGCTGGTCTCCAAATTCTAGCTATCAAAGGTAACCTAAGAGATGCTACATCAGTTTGCTGTGGTCAGGACATATGCTACATGAAAACTGTGTCAAACTGGGTGGCTCAATCTACCAGCCTCCTTGTGGAAATGCAAATCTGCATACATTGCCTCCCCCACACATTTGCACATTTGGTCTGAGGAAGAGAATTTCTGCACCTGATACCTGTCTCCTGGGGAATGGAAAATCTGAACCTACCTTTCTTGGGACTCATTTTTCCTGCTAACCAGGTATCCAGGATTACACAGATAGATGCTAATCAAAGTGCTGTTCAAAGGCTGGCAGAATTGGCAATGCCTGGGAGATTCTTGGACCAAATTCCTGGGCCCTATCTTAGATCTACTTTATCAGAAGCTCTGGGAGAGGGAGGAATCTTGGCCTAGGAATCTGGAAAACTGTCCAGGTGATTGTAATGCTTGTACAGGTTTGCAAAACCCTACCGTGGATCAAATCTTTGCTAGGTGTTCCTGGTAGCCTCAGTCCTATGTTAACTCACCTTCTCTAATGTTACTGAGGCTATCCCTCATTACCTGACTGTGCTATTGGGGATATCAGGATGAAATCAATAACCCAAAGTATCAGCCTTCTTTACTGGATTTTCAGACCAACATGGACTTCCAGATACTTACAAGTCCAGATTTGAGACTAGCATGCACAGAAAACTATAGAACAGACAATGAGTGCACTGGGGCTTTATGTGAAGCACAGAAGACATGGGAATAGGAGGTCATAGGTGTGTGCAAATCTTAATTCTAACTCTGCCCAATGGATACACATGTGCTAATAGCTGTCATATTTGTGCTATCTCACTAATTAGATGAATCACTCGACTTCACAGCTAGAGGTGAGGAGAATAAAAGACTGCTTCCCAATACCTGTAAGACAGTGAAATTATTGCGAATGGTTGTGAAATTGTTGGAGAGGTAGAAGGACATTGTTCCCCTTTGCCAGGGGAGGTCTTGTCTGGGGCTGCATCAATCTTCTTAGCAGTTTATGCCTCTTCTAAGATGAGAGGCAATACATCTTGTTCCCTTTTAGCAATTAACACAATTGTAGTCTTTATTGAAAATAGGAATCAATATGATATGTAATGTAAAATGATATAATATTGTAACGCTTCAAGAAAAATACTGTTGTTTCATTCTTATCTCACCTGGATATATCAAAACTGGATTTATTTGGTACAGTATCAGCACTTAACCTTCCTAGGATGGGAATATCTAAAGTGTCATAACTGAACACAACTGGATATTAACTTCTGCACCTTTTGTGTCACAGGGAAAGAAACAAAAAGAAAATAAAGAGAAAATAGGTAATTGCTCGCTGGATAGAGGCAGGTATTATCCTGCCAGTTCCTCCCTGGAACTGTATGCATCACGTCCTGCGTTAGTGATACAGCACAGAGAGTCATTGCTGACAATGAATAACATTATTGGGATGACAGCAGTTTAAGTGCTAAGGAAATTTGAGTTCTGACAAACCAGGCAGACACACACAACACGGGAAATGTATAATGCATCAGCATGGCTGGTTGTGTCTGTGGCAGTTAAGATACCAATACTGATTGAGAGGCTCATCTGTTCATTTGATTGTGTCTCATGGTTTAAATCTCTCCAAAGGGAGGGCTGGGTGGAGAGAGCTAGTTTGCTCTGATTGATGGTGCAAAGAGGGGGTTTTGGTCTGCTTCTCACGTAAATGTAAGGAATAAGCTTTTCTGAGTTGGCATTGACTTTATTATCAGAGATAATAAATGGATGGATTCTAAAAAGGGAGAGGGAACGTAAAAGCCCTGAAAGCTCTGCACGTCGCGATGTTACACACAGCCAGCTTCAGGTACCTTTGCCAGTGTCGCTGTGACTGTTTTTGTGATAACTTGATTCTTCATGGAGGGAACCTTGGAGCCACACTTGATTTTTCCCTTTTCCGTCATACCCCACAGGACTTGAGGCCTTCCTTTTCTTAATGTTTCAAGAAGGCATCTTTTGTTTTCACTTTTGTTATCACTATCTTACTCATCCGTAGCCTAATCTTCTCTCCCTTTGACCTTTGCTAATGCTACCTAGCTGGTCTCCCATTTTGGAAGTCCTTCTTTGTCGTTATCATGGGCAACCTTTTTACCCTTCGAGTCATGGAGTCTTCCATGCTGCACCATCCATCACTCACAGCAGTGTTCTTTAGAGAGAATGCACAAGATAACTGATGCATTATAGGACAAAAACGTTGCCATACACACATGTGCGCATGCACATACACACTGATGATTCTAAAGAATTAAGATGTGTTGTCATTTAATATAGAGAGTGATAAGGGTACCCATACTCTTTCCGTGTGTCATGCCTAGAGTTGAGGTAAGGGAAAGAAAGGGAATTCCATAATCGCTGTAGACAGCAATACCCTCGTGAACCTGCTTAACTGGGCTTACAGATTATGTCATCCAATTTTCATCCAATGAACTCACAGAAAAAAATGGGCAAATGACTTACAAAGAAATAGTAAGCCAATGGCAGAGCTGGAACTTTGCCTTCTCTTGGTATAAGCTCCTTATCAGCCACATTATGGGCCAGAAATAATCATGCTCTAATTAGCTCTGACAGAGAGTTAGCCAAAAGAAATGGGAATTATCAAGATTATTTTAACTGTTAACAAAGGACTCTCCCACACTGTAACTTATGCCTTGAGATATTAGCTAATGATAGTAGTAGATGTATGTAATAGATACAAATATGTTTGTGTATGCAATTCCTTTAAGCCAATGAGATGCACAGTGGAAGCTAGCACATGGGAAGAGTTTCAGCCCCTCACTGTGGCATGCCAAACCATCACACTCCAGTTTATTTATCATCTATTTCCTCATCTCACTAGATTTTCCATACTAATTATATGTGTGACATCAAGGAAGTCACTTAACTTTTTTGGGTCTCTGTTTTCTTACCTAAAACATGTATGAATAGGCTAGAGGAGATTTAAAGAATTGGACCATCCTATACAGATGCTCCTCGACGCATGATGGGGCTGGGTCCCCATAAGCCCATCATTTAAGTCGAAAATATTATACGTCAAAAATGCATTCACTACCCAGATGAACCTATCATAAAGTTGAAACATTGATTTATGACAAAGAATGCTACTAATGCCCAGATAAACTCATTATGAAGTGAAAAAGTCACAAGTCAAATTGTCCCAAGTTAAGGACTCTCTATCATTGAATTGTTATAACTGCATGTATCACTGTCTAGGAAGAAGATTTTTTTGCATGTAGGTGGAGTCTACTTATTTACCAAATGCAAATTTCAGAGATTTCTCTGTTTTTTGATAAAATTTCTTTAAAGTGTCTCTGATTAAGAAGTAAGGGAAACATACTTTCTCTTGATGCCTTAGGATCATTAATACACTGCAATTCCTTATTGCACTGTCCTCTCATGTAGTGTTGGCTTTAAGTGTCATTGAACTATGCAGCTTATTTTCCATAATGCTAAGTGGTTCCACACTGCTATAATAGCCAGTTCTCTCGCCCGTGACTTCATATTTATTTCTTCTAACCAAGTTGCGAACTGGTGCTTCACACTCATTGTGTGTGTTCCCTTCTTCCAGTCCCTCACCTCACAACCTGCTGACTGTAAGGGGGCATAGGTGGGGAAGAGAGACCTCTGTCTAAAATAACAGTGGTCATACAACCATTTAACCATGACACTATGCTGAAGGGCAGAGCAAGGAAGCTGAAGTAAGACTGAGGTTCAAATCTTGTTAACTCCTATATGCCTCAGTTGTTTCTCATCTGAAATGGTAAGGATTAAGTGAGATGCTACTTGCAACATGCTAAGGTCACAGCTGGCACCACTAAATGCTGAAACATTTTAGCAACAACATCAATACCTAATGCTTAGTAAATGATCACAATTTGACGGACTCTGTGGTAACTCATTTAGTCCCCCCAAACCCTTGTGGGTTTGTGTCTCCCATTATTCCCATTTTACCTGTGAGGGAGCTAAGGTTAGAGGTGATGTGATTGCACCAGGTTGCATACCTTGGTTTTACAATAGTTACACACCTGCTGGCCATGTTGTGTGGGGAATGTGCTCTGCCCACCACTCTCCATCTTCAATCAGGCTGCAGCAGGGATGCTGAATGTTCTCCTTGTTTAAATTCCACAGGGATGGCTACTTTCTTTCCACTGGGCCTCTGCTGAGTACCTGGTGAAAAACACCTCCACTGGTGTTCTTCATTGCCTTTTAAAAACTCAGAATTGTCGTTTGTAAGGGAGATCCTCAAGGCAGAGTCTGCGTGCAGTTCACAGCAAATGTTCGGAGTAGGATGAGACTTTAAGTTCAACCAGTTTTCGTATTTTTTCTTCCTACATTCTAAACACATTACTTTGATTCTCTTGGCATTATAAGAAGTCCAGGGAAGTTGCGATCCTGGAGATACATTGTCCGCCAGGAAGCAGTATCATCTGTGTTCCCCACTGTGGGATTCTACCTGGTGCTCCTCTTGCCCAATTAACAATTGTCAATGTCTTAGCTGGGTGATTAGGCTTTGATGCTTTGGCCAGGGAGGAGAAGGGAAGGGGGACGAAAAATAAGAATGTAATTTATGAAGCACTATTCAAGAATGTATCATATTTTAGAATTGCTGTGAAGCAACTACTTCGGAGGGGAATTTGGGCGTGCTCAGTTTGGAGCTGAATCCCCAGATGCGTGGCATAAAATAGTTCACAGCTGGACTTTAAAAACAGCAGGATGTGGCTAGTTAGGGGGTGAAAAGTTCTCTTGATATATCAACCCAGAGCCCGGAACTATTAGAACGTTCCTTACCTGTCCTTCATTTGGGAAGCTGTAGCAGCAGACAGGAGGCTGATCTTACCTGCTTCCTTTCGTGAATGGGGAATGGACGTGTGAATAAGGAATGAAGCAGCCAACATCAGCTATAAGAAAGTGAGTTTTGAGAAGTGATGTGTTCATTTATTCTTCTCTTTCTCTCCATCTCTCTCCCCCTGCCCTTCTCTCCTTCCCTCCATTCCTCCCTCTTACCCAAAATAATTAAATGCAAAAGCTACTTGAGTGCAATGGTAGATTACAAATTCAAACCCACAAGAGTCAGGAACTGTAGAACTGAAAGTCCTTAGGGGGATGTTAAGTTTGCCACTTTCACATTATTATAGTAAGCTATTCATTTAATAGCCTAATTTGTAATCACAAATACCATGGGAAGTTTTGCTGGCTTCAATTTTCCTGACTTGGTTGGTGATTTTGAATATCGTAACCTTCAGAAATGCATATATTTAGCAGCCCAGACCACTGGGTAGATTAAATTACTTTTTAGCTACCTTCTTCTCAGTTCTATACCCTTCCCCATATGTGATAATAAACTTGGCAAAATCTAATGAAGGCATATCTATAAAAGATTAAATGACCCCATTGTGATGTTCCCATTTATTTAGCTGATTTGTGTGGCCTAATGAAGGTTTATTTTTACCTAGAGGATAGTCCTAGAGAGCCGTGCAGTAAGCAGTGATAAAGAGTCTGTTAAGAATTTGTCCCTAAAGGACCCTTCTGCTCAACTGAAGCACTGAGGGCCCCATTTAATGTATCTGTACTCTTTGTCCTGTGAGTTTGTAGGTTCTTCTCATGCCAAAATGGGCTTGCTCATGTGATTTACTTTGGCCAATAATTTGCTTTAGCAAATGTGAAACAAGGCGAGGCTTGAAATGCACTTGTGATTTTTCTGCCTGTTCTCTTGAGAATATGCTTGGGCTAGCCTTCTGGATTTAGACAAGAAAGCCAAGTCATCCCAGCCAAGGACATGCTATGCAAACCAGCCCCCAGCCGACACTTTGGCTAACTGTTTGCACATGAGTGAGCATGGCTGCCCACACCCACACCTGGCCCAGATCAGGAGAACCACCTGGTCAACCTCTAATAGACCCAAAACAAATAATTAGGTAACTGATGTTTAAAGCAAACACTTTTGGTCTGTTTGGACACAGACAATAGGTAACCGTTTTACTTCCCCATAAGCTTTCTACCATTGGGAAAACAGGCGTATAGTTCATTCACATTAAAATAGTTTCCTGGGGTTGTGAGTTTCACAGGGTAGAATTCAAACTTCTGGCATTAAACCCTTCCTCCTGCTCCACCACTTGGTATTTCTACTGCTATTTCATGCCGCAGAGAGATTGCTATTCAGAAACACCTTGTGGGAGCTCTGGTTCCTGCAGCTGGCCCCCACGCCCCCCCCCACTTCTGTTCCCATCCCCTTTCCCATTTGAGACTGGGCTAGAGAAAGCAGCAGCTCTGCCAGAGTCTTAGATGATCTTGTGAGTGAGGTCTTCAATTCCCCATCTAAAAATGTGTTAAAGGCAGAAGAGTTTCCCGACACCCAGCAGCAGGGAAGAAAGCCCCTGTAAGAAGCCGCCTTCCACTTGACGGTGCATCTTGAAAGGCTTCATCAACAACCCCCGATTACTGCCAAGAAGCGCCCTAGCTCTTCAGAATGAGGACAAATCGTCTCCTCTCATCCAGATTCAAAGGTCCCAAAGCACCAGATTTACACACCAAAAAAATCCCTTTCTGACTACAGAGGGTTTTAATGATTTTATTAGATGCCTCACAATCTGTTGCTAAATCTGTTCCCATGTAGTTTACATTTACCGGTTAATAGCCAGAGTTAAGGACCTTTGTATGGGGCATTAAAGATGTTAATGAGGGGATCAGCTCCATTAGGATGACCAACTTTCATGAAAATGTAAATTGAGAATGTCTAATCAAGTGTATTAGATTTATTGTTCCAGACCAAATTGTTTCGATATTATCTGAGTCAGGGGAAAACTCCAGCTTGGACAGAAGTACACACACCACCTTTAATAACCAATAGCATATACTTAGCAGTTGGAAACTGATGGTGGTAATTCTCTATTTACGTGGAAAGCATCTATTCTGTTAGATGGCTGAGAGTGCAAATGCTGGCAGGTTAAGCATTTTCTAGAAAGCAATGAAAATGCTCTGAAAGGTAAGTTGGAAAGGTGCTTGGGCCTTTGGCTGCCAGGAGGTTGCTAAATGCCAGTTATGGGCAGTACAAGTACAGAGGAAATTGAGTGGCCCACAGACTTGTCTCAGAACATGTCCCTACCAAATCTAGGAATCCTGCACTGCCTGACTGAACTTTCTATATCATTTTTCTTACTGCTGAGTTGTTAACTGATACTTGATAGTGCTTCATTGTCCATGTCCTCCTCTTCCAGTCCCTTAACTTTCAGCCTGCTGACGTAAGGTCGCACAGGCTGGGTAGAGGGGCCTATGTGGTGTGGAGTTAGCCGACTTGTATTCAGATTCATCACCCTCCATTTAATAGCTGTATGACCCTGGATAACCCTGAGCTTCAAGAATCTCATTTGTAAAGTGGGAAAATGGAAAGGTGATCGCTACCATGCTTTATCATGAAGATTAAATAAAATAGTATGTACTGTGTGCTTGGGGTGGGTCTGGAACAGTGGAGGCCCTTGATAAAATATTCATGTTCTGCTTCCCCTCTGTTCTAATGTTTAGAGAGGCTCACGTGTGCTAACACAGAGAGGACTTGGGCATATGAAATATTTTTTAGTACTCAGAATCCTTAGGGCAGCTCTACATGAAGCCAGCAGCTAGCTAATGAAGCCTGATTTCTTGGGCATTTGCCTCTTATGGCTGACTGACTTGTTAACTGAATTATTCAAAGATTTTCATAATATGTTTGAATTTCTTACATCCATTCAGTGGCTAATGATTCCTAGCCTGGCCTGGGGCCTCAGTTGAGGGAGCAAAACAGATCTATTCAAAAGATGAGAGTTCTTTTTAATTTAAGAAAACGATTATTATATCCTGATAGATACCTGCGATTATTAGTTTGGGATTCATTTGAGGTGGGATGATTGCATAGTGACAGTGGCTCTAGATGACAGCCTGGGAAGGGAGTTGCTTCGCTGACTTATTTTCCTGGGAAGACTAAGAGCTTATGATTATAGTGCGGAGAAAGTACAGTACCTAATATTGTAGTCCACAGGGGGAAAGTGGTGTGGGTCATTTGGAAGCCAGAAAGCAAAATCTGAATTTTTCCCACTTGTCTAACCTCTTACTAATATCATTATCTTACCACTAAGGTTAAAAATACGATCTATAAAGATGTCCTATCAATTTAGGATGTTTCTGTTATAAGCTTCTATTCCTTGTGCTGAGCTCCGGACTATCCATCCATCACCAAGCTCCTTAGATTCCTCTAAGGTGTTATGTGCCTGTTTTTCAAATCCAAATATGTATAAGATCTTCCTGGGGCTATCTCCAAAGAGACACCTGTATGGCTGAAAAAATGACCCTATTTGAAGTAACTGTTGGGTTCACATTAAAAATACAGCAAGGAGAAATTGCTCCTGACTTTGGGTAACATTTTTTTCTATTTTGATAAGAAAAAGCAGTGGATTGGATGTGTTATCAAGAAGGAAGCTATTCCTCTTTTTATCCTAATTATCTTCTTTCAATCCGAAATGTTTATGGAATGCAAAATAAAACTAAAAAATTAAAAGGAGAAAAACCTCACTTTTAAGTTTTGGCGTACTTTCAAACAGTATGTCACTTTTTTTTCCCCCATTGGTAGCTACTTGGCCCGATAAGAGAAGGTCAGCTGGGAGGTGCCTCCTTATCTAAAGGAGAAAAGAAGGCATCAAAAGTCTACCAAGGGGGTACCCTGAACACTATCTGGGTGATGGGCACATCTATAGACTGGGTTCAAGCATTACAAAAGCACTCCATGTAACCGAAAACGTTTGTACCCCCTTAATATTTTGAAATTTAAAAAAGGGAGGGAGGAGGACAACAAGTACCCAGATTGAAGGGGATACCTGTGTAGCCATTAAGAGTGAGAATAACTTTACCTCTATAGTTCTGATGCCTTGTTAGCAAAACTTTTATACCTGTCTTGGAACCGTTCTGTCAAAATGTACCCCCACCCCATATCCCTGAAGGTGGTTGGTTTCTTGGAAATTAAAAAAAAATTTAGGTATTCATTCTGTCTGTTCTCAGTGATATTGTTTGTCCAGAGCTTCACTGTTTTTTAGATTGTTTTTATTTCCCAAGAAATAGTGTATTTAGGGAACAACTTCATCTCAAGGGAATGTCAAAGGAGAAACATGTGTGCCAGCTCAGTGGCTCCCACCCAGTAGGACACAGGGTGGAGGGTGAAGAGCTGTGGAAAGAGGCTGAAGGTTCCTAAACATCCTCCATATCTAATACGTAATTCCTCTCTCACATAGGGGCTTAGTTCTTTGTTTTTGAGTGTATATGTGTGTTTTGAATCGAAAACAAATTCACGTAAGGTGATCACTGCATTCCAAATAGCTTTTTGTCAGTTACATTTTCCCAGTCAACATACTAAAAATGCACCTACTGCATGCAATTTGAAAAGTAAAATTGGAACCCTTGAAATGTTGGGGAACCCTTGCCCTAAAGTGAAAAAAAGTAAAGATAATTATGCTTAGAAAAGCCATCACTAAATCAGGAGAGAAAGCAGATTTGTATGAAGATATAATGAACTGAAACACGAAAATTAGAATCAGTTTCATGAAATGGGAATAACCAATACAGGCTGGTAAACTGACTACTTAGAGTTTTGATTATCTGCTGCTAGGTGACAAATCTCTCTGATCTTTAGTGGCTTTAAGCCTGTGATTTCCAACCCCTGGGCTGCAGAACAGTACCCATCTGTGGCCTGTTAGGAGCTGGGCCACACAGCAGGAGGTGAGCAGCAGAGAAGCAAGTGAAGCTTCCTCTGCAGTTACAGCCACTACCCATCCCTGGCATCACCGCCCGAGCTCCACCTCCTATTAAATCAGCAGCAGCATTAGATTCCCATAGGAGCGGGAACCCTACTGGAAATTACACTTGTGAGGGATCTGAGTGCACGCTCCTTATGAGAATCTAGTGCCTGATGATCTGAGGTGGAGATGTAGTGTGCTTGAAGCATCCCAAAACCATCCCCTGGCCCAGCTCCCCATCTTACTCTGTAGAAAAATTGTGTTCTATGAAACTGGTCCTGGTGTCAAAAAGGTTGGAGACCACTGCTTTAAGAAATACCCTCTTTCTAATTCTGTGCATTATGTGGCTTAGAGAAGCTATTCTGCTCCAAGTGATGCTGCCTGGGGCTACGCTTAGCTGAGTTAAATGCTTGAGGCCTCCTTTGCATATTTAATGCTTTGGCAAGGACAGCTGGACTGCCAGGTTTTCCTGATTCTTTGCTATTTCAGGGCCTCTTCCTTTCATGTAGTGTCTCCAGTAGGGCAATAAGATTTTTCATATGGTGGCTCAGGGATGCCCAAAGCACCAGAGTAGAAGCTTCTAGATCTTTCCAAGGCTTAGGTCTAGAACTGGCATAGCACCTCTTCCTCAACATGCTGTTGGTTAAAACTAGTTACAAGTTAGTCCATATTCACTGTGAAAGAGACTGTACGAGGCAGTCAGTGCCTGGGGGCCAGCTTCATTGAGAACCATCTTTGGTGACTAGCCACCACCCCCAGTTATGGTCATATTAAAAGAACATGCTGCTGGGACAGTTCTGCTGGTACTGCAGCTATGGGGTACTCACAAAGACCACTGCTAGTAATATTTTTAACAGCCACCTCATTTTTTTACGTTATTCCTTCAAGGAGCTTCTGTGTGGCTGAGCCAGTATACACGCCCGTGCCCTAGCTGTCTGGGAGCAGGGAGAGGAATTGTCTCCTCTCAGTTGTTTCCATTGTAGAAGGTGGGCTCTGTCTTTCCCAAGATTCTGTTGCTTATGTGTTCTGGGTTTCCTGGGTCAGTTCTGGTTTATACTCATTGTAATGACGGGATTATTAACTGTGCCCCCTTTAATTATGAATAACTATATAATATGGAGGACAATCTATCTGGTCCTCATATCACCAAGACCCACACAAAGAAGATTCTCCAAATCTAGGAAGAGCATTCAGAAGATAGATGAGCATCAAATGAAGAATGCCCGCTCCCACTTTCCTCTGGCTGTCCAACACTCACAAATACTTTTCTTCCTCTACTTATACCCTAAAAAGACAACCATATCTACCTAACACAGCGGTTCTCAATCTGTGAGTGGAGACCCCCTTTTGGGGTCTCCTGCATAAGAGATATTTACATTATGATTCATAACAGTAGCAAAATTAAAGTTATGAAGTAGTAATGAAAATTTTATGGTTGGGGGTCACCACAACATGAGGAACTGTATTAAAGGGTCACGGCATTAGGGAGGTTGAGAACCACTGAAACAGAATGCACCTAACACATGGCCCTAAATCTTGCCAGTTGTTTCCTCCTACTCCAAACCCCATACTTCTAGGAGTTGCTCATTCCTTTTTCACAGAAAAGTTAATCACTTCCAACACAATCCAAATACAATAGCAGACAGGGAGAGGAAAGAAAAAGAAAATTAGTTAAAATGGACATAACAGAGATGAAGATATGTTAGAGGGTCATAAGTGAGTTGTCACCTTACCTTTCTGTTACCCCTCTATCTTTGGATATTCAATCCTGGGTTCTGAATACTCTGAATATTCTTTCATGTGAACCTTTCTTAAGATTCAAAAGTATGAGCAATGTGGGTGAAGCCTGTATAATGCGCCTGAACTACCATGGAGAGAGGAAAGGGATGTCTGCCCCTTTCTCTTCAGGGGTGTGAAACAAGGCACTGCTTTGCAGAAAACACACTTAACAGTGGATGCTCTTCCCAGGTAGGAAAGGGAACAAATATTGGTTACTCTCTTTCATCTAATACTTTATTGATATTGGGAAAAAAAGCTATTGATTGATAGACATAGCGGAGTGGCTGCTCTAGCTTTTAAAGTCAATATCTAGGTAATCTTCAGGCCACGAGACTGAACTGGGACCTGGGGCTCCTGTGTTGGGATGACGTAAGGTAAGATGCTTGAGCAGGGAGAGAGGAGAGATTCTATAAATCTTTTTGCAAATCACCTGCAGTAAATCACCTTTCTGCAAAAGGGTAAGGAGTGTGTGATAAAGTGGGAGCAGGGAACACTGGTGGGTTTGGGGAAACAGAGGCAAGGTGTATTCTGAGGGTTGTACGCGTCACAGAGTGTGGAGAGGATGCAGTGGAATTAGGGTTATGGCTCAGAATCAGCGTCTATCTTTCCTTCAGCTTGATACATTCTTCTCGGAGCTGGCCTGAGTACAAGACGGGACGAATGCTAGAGCTAAGAAAGAGGAGGAAACATGGGTCAGATTCTTGTGCTGGGTTAAAAAGTGATCTCAACACTTAGTCCAAGCCCCTTGTGTTAATTGTGAATCTGGAGTCCTAGTCTAAACCTGAGATTATAATATTAACATAGTTCATGCTTATTTCTTCATTCATAAACTAAGGAATTTAGATTAGGTCAATGGGTCCGAGCGTGGGCTTTCTAAATTCCAGGACACCCTCAATAGAATTATATTTAGGCAGAATTCAGTTTATTATCAACAATATGGATTCGTAAGTTAACTTAAGGTTTAATTCCTTTAACCAGGCATTAACCTTTAAGTGGGATGAGTATACTCAACTTTAAATGTGATGAGGAGTGCTGTTTGAAAAGTAAAGGGTGCTGTGGAAATACACCTCAGGAGACTCAGCCTATTCCAAGGCCCTGAAAAGGTCTCCTGGAGGAAATGATACTTTGGGGAAAGGTGAAAACCAAAATGCAGCATGCCCAATGATGTTTAGTAAAAAATTCACTTTGGGGGCATGACGAAGATCAACATAATACAGAGAGTGGCTACTCCTCCACCAGTGTTCTAGTTCTAACTCTGAGGACACAGGGTGTTTGAGAGATTTGTTACTGGCAAAGAAACATTGCACAAACCATGCAGGAACGCGGGTATCTCACATGACCTGGTAATTCCCTCCAGCTTCCATTTCCTCATATGAATCACAGTGCCCTCTTATGAGTACAACCTTTCAGCCCTCAGGTTGAAGAGCTCCATATAGAAGTGTACCTTGATTTTGGGCTCTTAAGCTATTATAAATGTTGAAACGCTTTAAATAGATCTCATTAAGGCTGGTGTATGGCTCTGTGCCTTTCTGTCATGCCTGTGGTTGTGAAGGATGGTTTTAAGATGTATAATTAAAGTTATTCCAGAGAGCATGATGAATCAGTCACCGATTTTATGAGAATTTCAAGAACTTGGGCAAAAAATCTTCCTTTGCCTTCTTCCTGCTGACACTCCAGTGAAATCTACTTTTTCTTGAATATTTTGCTTTTGAATCTTGACAAAGATTCTACATCTCAAACAGTACCCATTTGAGGTACTGTTCTAGCCAGGTTGCCATGGCAAAGTGCCCCTCCCTCTGGATGAAGCAATTGTTGTTTAGGTTCTGCCATGAACTTGGGGAGAGCTGATTAAATAATTATTAATCTCAGCCTCCCGAGTTGACATCTTCCCTGCAAATCCAGTTATTCCTGAATAAAATCCTATATGACTAGTGCAAGAAGGTACTTCCTGTGTCTACAAATATCAAAAGTCCAAAAGAGCAAAGGAAAATATTTCATGGCTTTTATGAAATGCAAACTACTTCTGGCTTTATATCCGTGGATTTTTATAATACTGAACACCTATTATGGTTTCTTTTCTATTCAAAGCTCCCTCCCCACGTTATCTATGCATTTTAAACACTCTAGGTCAGCTGTGACCAGTATTTCCTGTTTTCAGTGTCAGGGTGGTAATAAGCCCCTGTGTCGTACTCCACCACCCAAACTGTGGACTTTCCGTTCAGAGGGACAAGCAAGCATAATGATATCCATCTGCAAGGGAGCTTAAAATAGTGCCTATGCGTCATTTTGCAGTTAGGAATCTGGATATGGCTAATGGGGTGTTATCAATCAGGAGATAAAATTAAAATCCTACGTTAGGAACCGCTCCTGCCAGAAAGAGTGGATTTTGTAACAGCTGCTTTCTATTAGACACTATTGTGTTGTTTAGCAGCAAATTACATAGATCAGAAATGTATGGTTAACAGTTTCCCCAAGCGAGGTTGTAAATGAGCCTGTTGTCCTCCGAACAAAGATATCGCAGGGGAACGGAGGAGGCTCTGAGAACAGGCGTAGTGGGCTTAGTAGGGCAGTTTTCTGCTCCCCCTTGGAGGTTAAATAGCTCCCTCAGAAGAAATAAATATGTATTTGTGTGCCTGTGATCCTAGTGTAGGGAAGTGACCTTTTGAACTCTGAAAGAGATGGTTTTAAAGCTTTTACCTGTCTCGTGTCTCCTAACAGCCTGCTTTTGATTGGTTCCAGAATTCATTAAATCTTAAGAGGGCAAAAATTAGCTGGGGTTGAGGGAGGAGGGAGAGAGGGAGGAAGCAAGGTACTCAGCAAGCACCAAGTGTCTCAGCTCCAAATGAAGATAAGTCGGTTGAAATGAACAGCTAAGAGACAGTCGGTGCGTCCTCCCGCTTACTGCAGCTCAGCAAATTAAACTGCGTATGCTCCAAGGCTGGCTCCATACTGATGTTCTTGCCTTATGGAAAATAACATGCTCTGCCTGCTTTTTTTTTTTTCCCCCCGTCTCTAACAGATGACAATAATAATGAGAACTAAAATCACTCAAGTCAGTGTATGAAAGGGAACTGTCTATTTAAAAAAATAAAAAGACGTTTCTCGGCGCCATCTGTTGAGGTACAATAATGTTTTGTAACAGGTTTTGGAAAGCACATTAAAAGACTTCATCTGTGCTTGTCCTTTCCAGTTAGTCAAGATATAGTTGTGTCTCTCCTGTCTGATGTGCATTCTTGAATCATGTAATTATTTCTAATTTATCTCTAAAATTAAGCATCTCAAATACAATTTTAATTGGGATTTCATTAGGTACTTATTATATCATGTGTCAAATGATGGTTGATTATTCTGAACATGGATAGAGAATCTGAAAAGTACAGTGGGAGACTGATGGGTACCTCTGAACGCTGATGGTGCTCAATAAATATGTCTTAAAAATAATCAGTTGATATATAATTAATGTAAGTAATTACCACAATTAAACTCTATTTATGGAACCCTGCTGTGTTGTTTTCCATCCTAAGCTTAAACATGATTGTTATTCTTTTGCCCAAATAAAATTAAGGTAATGAGAGAAAAAAAATAGGATAAATATAGGGCTGAATGACAGAGTGAGAAAACATTTTTTCTATATTACAGAATGATGGCATGAAGCAAAAGGTATAGGAGGCTTTAAAAATATCCTCTTCACCTAAATGAATTAGGAACATTCAACACACAGTGTGAAGCAAAAGGGCCTAGCATATGGGGTAGAGGCATGCGGAGCTGGATGAGGAAAGAGCATAGAAACTGCTGATCTGAACAACCCAGCACCTAGAAACTAGGACGATGATTCCACCACAGACTCTCTCACAGTGTGGTTGCTGTTTTAATTTGTCTCTATATCCTCAGCACTTAGGGTACTGGCTGAATATAGTAAGTATTTTAACACCTACACATTGTATGATTAAGACTGGCTCAAGTATCTCTTGACTGACAGTGAACATAAACGGTTTACAGGAAGATGATCGAAAAAGAACTTGAGGAAAAAAAAAATCAATAAACTTAACTAAATGTGTTCCCTCATCAAAAGAAGCACTCCTGACTTCAGAGAAAGATGGAATAATAGGTATCAGATTTGCTCTCCCACCTAAATCAGCTTAAAAAAAAAAGCAGACAAAAATATCTGGAACAATGGTTTCAAGATACTGGACATAAAGCAATAAAGGACAATTTCCTGTTCTTCCAGGGAGATGGGAACCAGATGGGAACCACAGGAGTCATGTGGTTACCCTACCCCTGTAGAGAATTTCTAGTTTGTAGAACATGAGGGGGACACAGGTACAGCAGTTTCTCTTTCCTTAAAGAGACAAAGCTTGGAATCTGGGGAGACCAAAGTTAGCTTGAGTTTCAGGACAAGAGCCCAGAGAGGAGAGATCTGCATAGAGAAGGAACTTTGGAGATCTATAGAGATCTCCCTTGAAGCTGCAGTTGCATAATGACCAGTACATGCTATTAGAGAAACTTCCTGAGGCTAAGGAAAGAAACATCTGGAAGAATTAAAAGAAATAATTACCAAGGCACATACAGGGAGTAGTTCTGCTCTTACCATCTAGAGTAGAAAAGGTGGCAATATATGGTCATCAGATGGAGTATTCAGAGGGTTTTAACTCAGTGATAGAATTAGTTGTTGCTCTGGTCCTACCTAACATAACCTCAAAGGAAGACCCTGCAGTATCAAATTATTTACAATCAACTATGTCCCAGAACAAAGTCCAAGAATGTGTATAATGTATAACATCTAACACCTGACAAGGTAAAATTCACAATGACATCCAATTAAAAGTTACTAAGCATGAAAAGAAGCAGCAAAATATGACCCACAATGAACACCCACAATGTTTTTATAATGTATAAAAACATCTAGCACCTAACAAGGTAAAATGTACAATGCCATCCAATTAAAAGTTACTAAGCATGAAAAAAAGCAGCAAAATATGACCCACAACAGAAAAATAGATCAGTTGAGAAACCTAATTTCCGTTTGTGTAAGATGAGGAAAGAGGTAAACTCTCTTCTCCTGTAACAGCTATAAATCTGGACATTATTGTCAAAAACAAATTTTAATGGCTCTTGAAATCAACCAAAGAAGAAGACAAATTGAAAATCATTTATTTATACAAAACTGCTGAAATTTGAGAACATTGGGAATCAATCATATTTTTGACTGGAGCTATTTTCCATTCTTGCCAGCTTGGTTGGTATGGTAGTTCTATTATGTGAAGTGAGTACTGAAAGCCAGAAGCTTTGCTTCCAGAAGTTACTCATTTGATTTTGTATGAAAGATTTTCATCTTTAAAGAACACTCACTTAAAGAGCATTTTTAGTAAAAGTATCACATAAGCAAGCAAATTGGGAAGGCTTGCAACTTCCTAGTGGAGACAAGTACCAGATCAATGTACCTACCAGAAGTTAAACATAGAGACCCTAGATATGAGACAGTCATCTAAGAGACTGATAATATCTTTACATATCTCTGCTGACTTCATTGTACATGTACATAGGAGACCAAAAAAAGTCCATTCTCTCCACATATTGTTGGCTAATTGGGAGGTCAAACACCTTTGCAGAGTGAGTCAATACAAGAGAATCCAGTAGAAAATAAATACTGGGGGTAACATTGTAAGTCCTTAAACTTTAAATGAAACCACATGCAGAGCCAAATGATAAACATAAGGCTTATGACTTAAAAAGTTTGAGTAAAACTCCTGATGAATCATTGACTGGCTATGCTGACACAGGAATGACCTCTAGAAAGCCAAGCTTAAAAATAAAAACAAGACTTAAAAATGTTATTAAGCAGATATATCTGGGCTACATATGGCAGGAAAAACCAATTCTACAGATTTACAATGATAAGTTTCTAAAATCAAAAAATAGCAACAACAGCAACTCTCCAGGAAAATTTAGAATCTAGAGTTACTATATTACCTGAAATGTCTAGTTTTCAACAAAAATAAAACATCCAAAGAAACAGGAAAGGATAATTCATGCCTTGGGGGAAAAGTAGTCAACAGAAATTATCTGAATGGGTCTAGATAGATATTCTATTTAGAGGAGAAAGTTTTCAAATTGGCTATTTTAAATATGCTTAAAGAACTAAAAAAACTCATGTTTTAAAAACTAAAGCAAAGTATCATGACAATGACTTAGTAATTAGCAGATATACAGAGATAAACAGAAATAGATATACAGAAATAAAAGATTTACATTATCAAAAGAACTACATGGAAATTTTGTAGCTGAAATCTACAGTAAAGAAAAATATAGGAGCTTAGCAGAAGATTTGAGAAGAATAAGAAAACTTCAAATAGATCAGTAGAAATTATCCAGTCTGAAGAACAAAACAAAGATTGAAGAGAAATGAACAGCTCCTTGGAGATCTGTAGATCAATAACAAATTTATATACATATATATGTATATAGTGAGATTCCAGAAAGAGAAGAAAGAATATTTTTAGAAATAATTATAGAAAACTTCAAACATTTAATGAAAACCATGAATCTATAGATTTAGGAAACTCACCAAACCATAAGTAGGTAAATGGAAAGATTCACACCTAGTCACATCATAATCAAACCATTTAAACACAAAGACAGAGGAAATCTTTAAGGAAATAAGGACAAAATGACTTATCAACTACCACAAGGGAACTTTGATAAGATTAACAATTGATTTCTCATCACAAATAATGAATGACAGAAGGCATTGGCATGCATATTGAAAGTACTCAAAGAAAAAATAACTCAACCAAAAATTCTATATCTAGGTAAACTATCCTTCAGAAATGAAAGTAAAAAAAGATTTTCTTACATAAACAAAGGCTGAGGTAATTATTTACTAACATACTTGCCTTACAAGAAATATTAGAGGAAGTCCTTTAAGCTGGGAAAAATGTCATCAGATGGTAACTGAAATTCTTCTATTCACAAGAACAAAGAGCACTGCAAATAATAAAATACTGTATGTGGGTAAATATTAAAGACTATTTAAATATTTTTCTCTTAAATTTAAAAAATAGAGTACATAAAGCAATAATTTAACTATTTGGGGGTTTATAACATATATAGATGTAACATACATCACAATAATAGCACAAAGGAAGGATGCAGGAAAACTTTAGCAGCATTACATTGACAATAGTGTAAAGTAAATTATGATGAATTAAGATTTGTATTGTAAACCCTACATCAATGACTAAGAAAATAGCTAAAATTATATAGTAAATAAATGAACTGAGGGACTTCTGCTATTGCAAAAGGTGAAGAAAAAGAAACTAGACTTACCCTACCACCTTAATAACCAAGGGAAAAAACCCCACATGGTCACAATATGTGAAAAAATGTTTTTCAAGACACTGAACATAAAGAAGGCAAAATTATGAAGGAATATGAGAAAAATTTTAAGGGTAATGCATATGTTCATTATACTGATTGTGGTGATGGCTTCGCATGTGTATACATATTTGAACTGTACACTTTAATTGTATGCCACCTTTTATATGCCAATAATATCTAACTAAAATTGTCTTCATTTCAGAAAATCATGTATCCATGAACATACTCATGTGCACAGCATACATGCAACTTTTTGGAAGAGGAGTTATAAAAGCAATTCATTAACTTGGGGTTTTCTTTTTTTCCATAATTTGGAAGCAATTTGGAAAATATTTGAAAATGGATAATTTGAAAGACACAGTACATTGGATATTTTTTTTTCCATTTCTGAGATACTTTACTAAGAAGAATATTTTCCAGTTCCATCCATGTAAATATAAAAGGGGGTAAAGTGGTGGGACCTCACCTATGAAGCATATTGCAAGGGTATAAGTCAAATCTATCAAGTATTAAACACAAATGTCTTAACACTGTGATTAAGTAAATGAGGTGAAAGCTATGTTAATTAGTAGGATGTAAGCACTCCAATTTGTACAAATAATCAACACATTGAATCCCACAAAGGCATAAATGTATTTATGATCTATGTAAATATGACTTAATGAAAAATTAAAAGACACAAAAAAGTAGATGCAGTTTTTATCCTGATATATGTAGCCTCTAACTCTTAAGAATATGTTGAAAAATATCACAAAATATAGGGTGGTGCCTGTGGCTCAGTGAGTAGGGCGCTGGCCCCCTAGACCGGAGGTGGCGGGTTCAAACCCAACCCCGGTCAAAACAAATAAACAATCACAAAATACAACTTGAGAAGAAAATACTATGTAAAAATTTCATTGGCTTTACCAGAAATAAACTCAGACTCACTAATTTACCATAGAGTAATATGTAGAGGAAGACTAGTCTACTGTAATATATTACAGGTAATAGTCAGTACTGGCTATGGTAATGGAGGTTGGGAGTAGATTAAAGAAAGATATGAAGAAAAAGTATAATATAGTAACTCATGATAATTCTGGAGGATAAAAAGGAGTCAAAAGGTTTCAGACATTTTGTTTTTGGATGACCGAGTGGGTGCATTATCATCAAAAGAGATGGGAATTATCAGAGGAAGAGGACACTGAGGGAGGAAAGAGGAATTGATTTGATATTAAGCATAATGGAATTTTCTTTTGCATACATATTTGAGAACTATATTGGCACTAGTTTCTCAGTTTGCTCCCCGAAGTTGTTCATTCATTCACAAATGTTTTTATGTATAAAAACATGTTATCCCCAAAATGGTGTTCCCTTATGTAGCAATGATGGAAATAGAACTCAGGGATGAATAATTATCTGGAAGTTTTGGCAATCAATTAGTTAGCATGTATTTACTGAGACCTTCTCTATCCCAGAAATAGTTCCAAGTTCAGAACAATGAACAAGATAGACAACATTGCTACCTTTATGGGCCCTTTTCTTGGGAACGTTTCAGCCCTTATTTTTTTTTTTTTTTTTTTTTTTTTTGAGACAGAGCCTCAAGCTGTCACCCTGGGTAGAGTGCCATGGCTTCACTGCTCACAGCAACCTCCAACTCCTGGGCTCAAGCGAGTCTCCTGCCTCAGCCTCCCAAGTAGCTGGG
>CAUYQV010027952.1:0-36667 GCA_963574575.1 Galagoides demidoff | reverse complement strand
CCATTATTGTTTGGCGGGCCGGGCTGGATACGAACCCGCCACTGTATGTGGCTGGCGCCTTAGCCGCTTGAGCCACAGACGCCGAGCCAATATTCTAATTTTTTAAATGAATGGAACTATATCAATATCAACTAATATAAATTTGATATCCATTCTTATGTAGAAAAAAATCAAAACAATATTATAGAAGAAGCCCTCATTGTCTAAAACAAAAAACATTATATATATTCTTCTGCAAATTTGTTTTTTAGACATAGATCAAATTGTCAATAGTGGATATCTCAATATTATGGGATTGAAAAGGGATCTTTTACATTCGGAATTATGAAATGTCATGGAGAGGAACCTAGTACTTCTGGCAAAATTCTGTAAACACAAGCTATTTACATCAATTGTTTTGATACATATATTCAGTAAATAAAATTGTTTCATGTATCAGATTTTTAATGCATTTGAATCTTTATTCTACAACACAAGCAACATAAATACAATGTCTCTTTAAAATATTTTCTCTGTAGAATTTCCATTTTTACCTCAGATAAAATGTACACAAAATACTTGCAAGCTTGCTTACAGAGACCTGTTAAACAAGGAACAGACAGATTGTATCAAATTGAACAGTTCTATCAACATATAAAGATGAGGGTGGTTTTCTGTTTGACTTTTTAAGTAAATGTGAACAAACTGAGTAAATAAGAAGGCGAAACAAGAATTATACTTCCTTGACAAGGCCTTTGAAGTAAACGAAATGTTTGAAGGCTCCTGGTGAATGGGGTTGCAAGGATGGATTTTGTATTTTATAGGTAAAATAGTATACTGACTCAAATCATTATGGCTATACCAAGCTTAGTTCATTTATCATATTCAGTGAAAAAAAGTTAATTCTTTGGCATAATACAAGAAAGATAAAAGGACCCATTCCACTCATTGGCTTTATCTAGAGTGGGAGACGGCAGCAGGAGAATTGTTTATAATATAATTTATTTAAGATTATTTTTATAAATACAGGAAAAGCATCTTGAATAATACAGTGTTTTGGCATGATTAGGGCAATAAACATCTTCTTTTTAGCTCTCTCCCGCGCCCCCCCCAACACAAACCACAAAACAAAAATAGCCTTTCCCTCTAGGCACCTCCTCCTGCCCCATCATGCCACACCTGGATATCCTACCACATGGTTTCAACCGAAGTGAAGCCCAAAACATCAAAAGTATCCATCTTTGTCCAGTTTTGCCTATGTAGTGGGAAACCAATTTTTATTATAGAGAAGCTCTCCCAACAAGACCCAGACAAAAGACCCCCAGGGGAGCTTGCACATCATCGCGAGGTAGCCGTGGACAATCACTGGCGACTCATAGTGCCAGGGCTTGAGTCTCCCTAACTCAAGAGGAAACATAGTATTTTCCATGTTCATTCAAAAGATTGGCCTTCAGATTCCCTCCTCCTCTTTTTGGTACCAGTTGGTAAAGAAGTTTGAAAATACATTATTCCTAAGGATTGATATTTTTAATTTAACTTTAAAATCATAATTTTCAAAAAATGATGGAGGGACACAAAGGTGAACTAAAAACATCCCTCAATTATTTCGATCCATAGAGGCAAACTTGCATCCTTGATGCCATTAACACTATGATACTCTTTCTGGTCTTACAAATTCTAGTAAATGTAATTATCACCTTAGATTCATACAGTAGTCTAATTTAAATGATGACAAGGTATTTACTAGGCAAAAGTCTTCAGAGAAACTTTACTGAATCCATAAGAATTAAGAGTAATTATTAACAGAGTGATGATTTAGGTACCTGATTTTTTATCTCTTCAATCATATCCCATGTGGTCCTTTTTTTTTTTTAATAGAAAAAGAATCTCCAAAGCTAATTAATTTAATAGAGTGAAAAGATAAACTAAGGCCCCCTCTCTATTTGAGTTAACATGATTTCACTGTATTCCCAAAGCACTTTGATTCAGTTTTATATTTTTCCCGTCATTTGGACAATGATGTGATGAAGATGGTTTCATCGTGCAGATATGTGTACAAACACAACATATTGACTGAAAAATCAGAACAGGCACACCTACTGCTCAAAAGGGATTTAGTTCATTTTGCAAATTTCCATCAAGCCATTTGGTAGACTCTTTACAGTTATATACAAAATTAAAATGTTAACTCACACCAGACGGTTAAGTGAAAGATGTAGGTAAAGCAAGTAGTTTTATGTCATCTTGAAGTCCCCATATTTTAGTTTCCAATGAGAGATGTAAAGTAACTGGCAAGTGAGCAACTACTCAAGAATCACTGGAAGCCAGGAGCCAAGGTTGTAATGGGACCAACGTGGAAACATCTCCTTAAAACTACATAGACTGTAGAAATTCAAATTCTATATACTTAAAATCACCTTCGGTCCAAGTCAAAGGGTCAACATGACACTAATGACCATCCATAGAATCAATGTTTCTAAATACAAAAAACAAGAAGTTTAGACTTATCTCACTGTTCCATAGAACGTATACATTCATAGTCTTCTATCTTATAGAAACCAATTGTTGGCATAATAAAACTGAAACCGGGAAGAGCGAGCAAGAATGCTCTCGTGAATCCAATCCCAAGTTGTCTGCCCAAGAGTAAATCCGGTTTTTCTCTAGTGCTTGATAAGTCAGGCTCATCTTTAAGGTAGGAGTTGGAAATATTTTCAAGGTGGTGGTTCTCAAAGCATGGTGCCCTCACCTGAGAACTTAATAGAAATGTAGATTTCTGTATCTGCTGGATTGGAAATTCTGGGCAGGAGCCCAGCAACCTGTGTTTTTACAAGCCCTCCTGGTGATTCTCACATGCACTAAAGTTTAAGAACTGTTGTTCTAAAGACAAAGTTACTAGACAACCACTGGTTAAACCGCAGGACAGGAACGAACAGTACAAACAGTTCTCGGTGGCTGACAAGGATGGGATGATCAAAATTGACCCGCAGTTGAGTGCAGTTTTGTTACTAAAATAGTCAGTCTCTCCTCCCTGGAACCTCTTTGCATTATTATACAAAGATATAGGGGAAAAGTTTGGTACGGTGCTAGTGGTAAGGTAGTGGTTTTTTTTGAATTAGTAAGTGGTGCCACCGTTTATAAGGAAATCCATCTCCAGCTATGATTTTTAAAAAGTCCATCTTTCCTGAAGTAAGAATTTGTTTGGGAAATTTGTTTGGGTGTTCCTGTTCCAAAATTTCAAATTTTTGTTACTTCCACATTGGATGTAAACACTAGAATATGGCCAGAGGAAGGCGATCTCCCAAAGAAATGAACAAACAAGGGTGTGTTCCCCAGATTGCTCCACTGGGGAGGAGCATGTTCTTTTGGGGGAGGTGGCGTAATTATAAATCAAGTTCTTGACCAATTTTATAAACCTTTCCCAGTAAAAAGTTCACATTTCCAATACAAAGTGCTCTTTTGCTTTTCTAAGGCCACTCTACATATCCCTGGGGTCACCTAGGGGGAACCCAGGCACATTTCAGTTTTAACATCAGTTCACTGCAGGATTTTGAATTTCCCTTCTGCTTGCTTTTCACTTGTCTGTGGAACAAGTAGAAATATTTAGGTGCTATAGCGCATGGTTACTATGACTATGGACCCGATGCCCTCAGCACCTGGCTCTTTAAACAATTTTGTCCAGCCACTTGCTTCCTCTTTAGTGAATGTACGTTTTGAAAAATGTACATTCCTAAATTTCGAAAAATTGAAAAACTTGGCACAGTCCTACATTTCGATGACTTACAAATTTAGTCCCATGATTTTCCCAGAGAAGCAAGTAAAGAGACACCCTTGGCTACAGAGCACTTTATTCTGAGATGATTAATTTATTCCATCCATTCCACGTAACTTCATGAGTTTTCTCAAGGAACACCACATGTCTGTTTTAAGATTAAAGTTTTTATTTTGGTTCCTTTATTTTCAGATACTCAGAATGTTATATATGATCTTGCTGTGCATAAACATTATTTTAAAAAAAATTTAGCCTTGTTTTAAAAAGCTCCCATAATACCTGGGATATCAAAACAAATATTCTCATTTTAATTGTGTAATTCTCTGAAACTCTCTCTCAAGAGTGCTTACACAGCCCGGTCTTGGAGAGAGAGACTCTGGCCTGTGAATTCAGAAACACTGCGTCTGCAGCCAAGTTTGCCTTTCACTTGTTACCGTGGGCAAGTTTCCTGACTTCTCTGCAAATGTGTCCTCATCTGGGAAAATGAGGACGTGCTATCTGTCTCATGAGAACAAAGTGTGGTAATCGAGGTAAAGGTTTGCATTCACAGCAGCGGTCACCCTACCCCCTTCCTCCCTGCTGGACTCTTGCTGTCGTTATCAGCTTTAAACAAAGGTCTTTACTCTGTTTAGCTTGGTGGACTTATACAAATGGATTTTCCTTTGAGAGAGAGAAAAGTTTCCTATCTTAGCAACGTTGTGAAGTGCTTGGCAAGGGTTATGCTATATAACTGCATTACTATCTTACAGTTAAGGCTATTTGTCTTGCAACTGATCCGTGGAAGCCTTTCCTTAAAACAGTAAGAACAAAAAGTCCAGTGGTCATTGTACGAAAAACTTTGTATTTCAAAGTACTTTCAGATGACAGCAACAATTTTTTCTTATCTGATTTAAAACATTTTAATCTGAGCTGTTATGTTAGCCTCTGCCTGGCTTCTTATTGGTCAGTCATTATCCAGCCTCCAAATGGGAAAGGTGTTCTGATTTTAGGTCTATGGTGAAGGTTGGACTATAAGCCCAGGAAGAGAGAGAGAACAAGATGGCGTAAAGAGACAGTCTTAAAGATCTTTAAAAGTGGATCAAGAGATGCAAGACCCAGGCTAGCTCCTATGAACAAGGCATTAGCCCTCTGGCCTCAAAACCTATGTTTTCCGTAGGGGCAGACAGAGCTCTGGCTAAGAGCGCCTGCACGGGGCTGGGCTGTTCAGTCCACAGCTCCCTTACATTTGGAGTTTGCCGGAAGCTTGTTTGCCAAAATATAAGAAGAAAAAAAATTCAACTTCAGTCTGATACACTTTTGGCAGTAAATACAGGCAAATGTGTAAAGTCTTGTTCTGTAAATATGATCTGTGCATAAATGCTAAGAACTGTTCTTAACTTCAGTAGGCTGCCTTGACCTTGGTTTTGCCTGTTGCCACAAAAGGGACTGTGGGAGAAAAACATCTGCCATTTCAGAGAAGGTGGGAGGGATGAAGGAAGAGAGGAAGGGATGAAGCAGGACAGTGAGAGGGGCTGGCCTGGGCAGTCTGCAAAGGGGTCACTGCCCCCGCCCCTGCGTTCCTAACCACCTGCCTTCTTCTCCATGCTGGAAAAGTCAGCTGAAGTCCTACTCTTTAGAGACTCCTTTGCATCAGCAATGTCCTTTTGGGGAACTTCAAATACCCCTGGGAAATATTGCTCTATCTTGCTAATTTTCTAGTTGAAATCTGATGTGAATATGGACATTGGATAACTTTGAAACAGAGGAGGGCATGATGTGGGGCTTGGACTGGGTTATAGAAGAGATGATGAGAAGGTACCCAAAACCTCTTACAACGTAGTAGGTAAAGAGCTGTGGATACTTTCTCATCCTTTTATTCTCAGGACCCACCATCAGGCTCGTACTAGAACAGTGTTTGGACACAGAATGGGATAAACTTATTTTCATAAACCAACCTTGAAGCCCATAATAAAGAATCTGTGGGAGAATGTATTCTGATTTCTAAACAGTTAAAGAACATTAAGCCTGGGATGGGACATTCATAAATGGAGACAGCTTCCTTGGAATTTTTACACTTCATGAAAAGTTGCTATGTATAAAACTCTAATTTTATACAAAGGCTTCCCCCCCCTCCCCCTAGTAAATTACAGAGTGCTCACAGGCTCAAAGGAGAACTGAGCCTCAGATTTGGTGTGAAAAGAAACAAAATAATCACGGTGTCCTTCTTTTGTTGAAATAAAGTATCTATACTTGACTTTCAAATGTTAATTTTTAAAATGTAAAAATTAAAAAGGACACAGTTCGTGGCTATCCCAACAATTCATTGCCTGTTAAGGTCATATACTTGACAATCTGTTTCTAAACATGAATTATCGTTGAGTGAGCAAAAATTGAAGGAAAGGAATGTAAACATGACTTCCAGATTCTGAAGTGGTCTCTAGATGGCGCACTGAATGGTACGGGTCTTCTACACCTCCCAACCAGGTCAGAGAACCCCGCCTCACCTTGTAGTTAGATAGCCCCGCGTTTCTCAAAGAGGGCAAAGTTTACAATTACCACCACTTAATAAAATTCAATCCCTTTTAAATCCTTTCTTCAACACTGAACAATTAGCATTTGATTTTTAAAGACTGACATAATTCAGTTATGAATACATTTTTAAGGTCTCAGAAATTATAAGTCTTAGCAACTAACTCTACTCTCTAGAAGGTACATATTAATAAGCGGGCTTGAGTGAGGAATTTTAACTATTATTATAATCTAAGAAATATAAAAATATTATAAGTAATAAGATAAAGCTTTCAAATTCATTGTCTAGTAATACTTAGGAAAAGAAATATCCACTTAAAATATTGGTCTGAGTAAAGAGACGTGAAACACAGGGTAAATTTACCTGTTAGGAGAAATATTTGAAGTAGAAAAAATTAATTTTTTAACTTTAGTGTCCCCTTCCCCTTGAGTTATTTATTGTCTGACACTACAGCTTGAATAACTGACACCACAATTTCATGTGATTGCTCTATCATATTTGAAGATTTAAAATTATTTCATCATTATCCCTCCCTACCCCACACTCCTTGCTCCCTTCCCTGAGAAGTCTGCTCTCTGGATGCATGGAGGACTCTGAGTTCCCTTACTCCAAGGTGTTGATATAAAATGAGTTGCATTTTAATGTTTTGGTCTTAAAAACCAAATGTTGTACCTTATGTTCAGATAGTTGTGGGGCATAGAAATGTCTGTGCAACAAAGGACTAAGGCACCATTTTTTCTTTCCTTTCCTTATTTGCCTTGGGGACAGAAGCAAAGACCAATGAGACTCCCAGAGTAGCCAGCCAGTCTTCTGTCTCTGACAACGTATGTATCAGCTACTGCCATGGCACTCTGTGTCAAAGGCTGCCAAGCCATGGACTTAAAACCCTGGTAGGAAAGAATTTTCTTCCTTCTGAAATGGGGAAATAAAGGCATGACAGTACCTTATAAGGGGAAGTTGATGAATACCTGAAAATCTTAACAATTTGGGAATAATTTTGAAATGTTTCAGATTATAACAGAAGGCATTTCTTTCTTGATCACAACACCCAAGAACATATTTTTGTGGTTGTTTTCTTCCCAGCCAAACCTATGATCATCATATCAATCTTCCTCCAATTAATACTATCTAGTACTAGATGTCTGAGTGTTCCCATATCAGCTTGACTCACCAGCAGATACTGCCTTAGGAATTGCATTTATTTGTCAAATGATGGATCAAATGGATCAATGGAGTGTTTTTAAAGGAGTGGCCCTTGAAAATGACCCATCTGGGGACAATACCATAAGCAAAAGCACTGGAAAATGAACTTCAAGATCTGGGACAGTATCAAGGAATGTCAACTCTTCTATAATAATGTGCAAAATCAAAGTACCATTTCTGTCATCTAGATACAACCTTAGTACCCAGAATGGCCCCGATGCTGATTATTTAGAGAGTGACTGGAGAGGCTTTTTAATTTTGGAAACACTAGTTTAAGTGGGGCTGGTGATGGGAAAAATGCTATTAGCTGGATTGGCAGGCTGACTCTAACCATCCCTAATATAAATTTTCTTCGGAGCAGAACATGAGCCAGCTACACAATGATGTCATAGACTCGGCCGACTCTGCCCAGCCACTCTCTCACAGCCTGGCGGACCCTGATGTCTGTCACGTGACAGGTCAGCTGGCTGATGCATGGGAACACTGCTGGCTGCAGGGCAGTGAAGGTCTGGTCTGGGAGGATCTGAATCTGATTGAGCACTGTTAGCACCATGTTGGTCCATGCCTAAAAGAAATGATTTAAGAGAAAATTAGTGGCTTTCCCTCATTGTTTCATTTGAACACTTTTGTAAATGGGCTCTCGGTGTAATAAATTAATTTTCACTAATTTAATGTACCTATAATAAACTGCAGTTTTAATTTCACATATATATGGGTGGGCAGAAACTATATTTCTTTTTTCTTTTTTTTTTTTTTTGAGACGGAGCCTTAAGCTATCACCCTGGGTGGAGTGTTGTGGCATCATAGCTCACAGTAACCTCCAACTCCTGGGCTCAAGCGAGTCTCCTGCCTCAGCCTCCTGAGTAGCTGAGACCACAGGCACTTGCCACAACTCCTGGCTATTTTTTGGTTGCAGCCGTCATTGTTCTTTTGGCGGGCCCAGGCTGGATTCGAACCTGCCACCTTGGGTGTATGTGGCTGGTGCCTTAGCCACTTGAGCCACAGGCGCCGAGCCTCAGAAACTATATTTCTAATATGACATTAGAAATGCCTTATTTTCCGCTTTCACAAACTACTCACATTTTACATATTACTCAGATTTTTAAAACATTCTCTTGCCTTCTCATAATGAGATTTTTCTCCCATGGACCATATATGATACTTTTAATCAGCCATCTTTATAATGCCAGGATAACTCAGACTAGGTCTGCCTTAATTTAGGATAACTTTTAAAATCATTAGTAAATCCCCACAATATGAAAAAGCAATTAAGATAATATACAATTGGGCAGTGCCTATAGCTCAGTGGGTAGGGCGCCAGCCACATACACCTTGGCTGGCAGGTTCGAACCCAGCCTGGGCCAGCTAAGGCAACAATGACAACTGCAATAACAACAACAACAAAAATAGCTGGGCGTTGTGGAGGGTGCCTGTAGTCCCAGCTACTTGGGAGGCTGAGGCAAGGGAATCGCTTAAGCCCTAGAGTTTGAGGTTTCTTTGAGCTCTGACACCACAGCACTGTACTGAGGGTGACATAGTGAGACTCTGTTTCAAAAAAAAAAAAAAGATAATATGCAATTAAGATAATATGATTTCCCAGGAAGGTTATCTGCTGAAGTATAATCATACATCTCAGTTTGACTGGGGTAGTCTAAGGTGATTTTTGCAAATTCTGAATTTTAATTCTATATTCAATATCCTTCAGAGGAAAATAAGGCATCTTGCAAAATTCATAGAAATTCCAAATTTATGTTCATTCTAAGAATACATGCTTGTGACAGGAATCTACAATTTAAACATTCAGATTATTTTTAAAAGGCTTTCTTTATATCTCTATTTTTCTCCTTTCTTTCTTTGAACTGGCCCAAACAGTATCAACACTGTTTTCTTCTCAAACTCTTATATACCACAGAATTATAAATAATAAGTATATGAAGGAGCAGACACACTCAAAGCCCCTTGAAAAGTGAGAATTTTTATGTGCTCAGAATGGGTTAGAAAAAAATGAGACAAAAGCAATTCATTGGCATAATCACAAAATAACATTCACTTTGCCTTTTTCCTTTAAACGTTGTGCTTCATTGCTACAGAACTTCTTCTGGGCCATTTTCCAATAGCAAAGTAGGTCTATACATTTTACAAGCTGGAGCTCCACCTTATTTAGGATGAGGTGGGTTCTTAATCCTCACTAATACAGAGGGTGCCAAGAAGTGTATATATATATATACACAATTTAAGAAAGGAAAAATCTGTATTAAATTGTCATACTCTATAGTCTGGTGTGGTGGTTCCCACCTGTAATCTTAGCACTCTGGGAGGCCAAGGCAGGTGGATTGCTTGAGCTCAAGAGTTAGAGACCAGTCTGAGCAAAAGCAAGACCCCAACTCTCCTAAAAATAGAAATACTAGCCAGATGTTGTGGTGGGCGCCTGTAGTTCCAGCTATTTGGGAGGCTGAGGTTCTTAAGAGGATCATTTGAGCCAAACCGTTTGAGGTTGCTGTGAGCTATGCTGCCACAGTGCCACACCAAGGGCAACAAAGTGAGATTCTGTCTCAAAAATAGTCATACTCAAGTCACCGGTGACTTGTGCAATTACAAGAGATGCTCAAAGTGACTCGTATTCATCTTTTGTTGTATATATTATTACAATTTTAACACATTTTTTTCCTTTCTTAAAATGTATATGCATTTTTTTGGTGCCCTGTGTATATGTCACAATGAGGAAAAATGGTTCCTGAGATTGAGAGTAAAATTTCAGTTTCCTACTGGGATACTGATACAGGCCCATCTACATCTCAGGCACAGGCAGCTCTCTGACTGCGGGGAGGTAAGGTGGTCCGCATGCCCTGCTGGTCCTACCAAATCTTAGACCTTAACCATGGGCACTGCGTGGGTCATGTCCGTTGGAACCCGGCCTCCACCGGCCACTGGGCACCTACCTGGATTTGCGCTTCGGCATCTCTCACCGAGACGCTCAGGGAGCTCCCGGTGGAGCCCGAGCGGGGCCTCCTGTCCTGTCGCAGCAGCTCGGGGCCGGCGCTGAAGGAATGTCGCATCTGCCCTTGGTCCACCAAGTGCTGCGGCCGCTGGAGCAGCGGGGAGTCCGGGCCCCTGGGGCCCAGCGGCTCTCCCTTCTTCTCCGCCTTGACCTCTTTGGGGAAGGCGGGCAGGTTGTGCTGCTGCTTCCTCTTCTTGTACTCGGTCATCAGCTTAGAGATGGTCTTGTCGGCCGCCATGGTGTAGATTTTGTTCCCCGCGTTCTCCCACCACTCCTTCTTGCGGCCGCCGGGGTCCTTCTTCTCCACCTTGGGGCTGGGCGGCGGCAGCAGCAGCAGCGTGTCCCCGCTGCCCACCCTCAGGCTCAGGGACTCACCTGGGTGCTCCCGGTACTGACTTCGGTCGTCCTCGGACGGCGTGTCTTTCCCGGAGAAGCCGCCGGTGGACGGCGTGGACGACTCGGACTGGAAGGAGGGCAGGATGAAGAAGGGGTCGCTCTTGAAGAGGGGCGGCTCCTCCACGCAGTGCTCCAGGTCCAGGTGCATCTGGATGTAGTTGTTGCACAGCTCCATGCACAGCTTGTGCAGCCGCTTCACCAGCCACACCCAGTCGGCGTTGCTGACCGGCTGCACGCTCAGCGAGGGCATCCGCGCGCGCCACTGCCGCTTCTCCTTGCCCCGCGGCGGGCTGACCTGGGCTGTCTCCTCAAAAATGTCTTCGTCTTCGGATGAACACTGCTGGGAGGAGTCTGTGCTTCTCTCATCGTCCTCAAAAAGGACCTTCTTCACCTGCTCCGCCGTGATGGTTTCTTGATTGGTGAGAACGGCGCACACCAGGGCGTGGAAATAGATGTTGAAGCTCATGGCAGACTGGCGGTAGAGGTTGGCGGCGCCCCCAATGCCCGACACCTTCTTCAGCAGGCACTTGAGTCCCGGACTGGTGTCAAACTCTCGGGCGGTCCGGTAGGAGTCCAGCAGAAGGTCAAAAATGACGGCCAGGTTCTGCATGGATATGTAGCGCAGGAAGCCGGCCAGCTTGGCCTCCGGCCCCGGGATGGTCTTCTCCTCTCCAGGAGATGGGCCTTTGACAAACTCTTCTAACAGGATGTCATACAGATTCTGGAGTAGCACTTGATGAGACAGCAAGCTCACCACGATCTCCCTGAAAGAAACGCTTCAAATGAAAAGAAACAGGTTGATGAAGGGTCGTCTGTGTCACTTCTATCAGTTATCTCAAGGCCATGCAGACTCTACCCATTTCAGAATGACATACATGAAATTAACAAACTCAACTTATTCAACAGCCTTCCTTAGAAAGGGGGCAAACTTGGTGGGGGGCTTACGTCTTAACATTTTAATACTAACTAGTGGATGAAGGAATCTGTGCATGTGTGGAAGGGGGCTGGAGGGTCTTTCTTTCCTTAGGGGTGTTCAGTAAAGTGGGTCCTGCACCTTGGTTTTGACTGTGACCCGTGATGTCAGGTCAGGTGACCTCCACCTGCAGCTTCATGCTGGTGCTCAAAAAGTCTCAAGTGCTGGAGCGTTTCGGATTTCAAATTTTTGGAGCAGAGATGCTCAACCTATTCTACATTTCCAAACATTTTAATTCACCAAAGTGGTTTTTGAGGTTTATGGTTTCATTTTCCTCTTCATTGCTCTTAAAATTTTATAAAAGTAGCTTATGCTGCTATTTTGCCAAATAATTCTCCAAACTGGATAATTATGAGATTATGACAACTCATATTGATTTCAAAGGTACAGCTATTAATAAGTTTCTGTTTTATTCTTGAATTTAAAAGTCATTTTTATTTTTTATTTATTTTTGCAGTTTTGGGGCCGGAACTGGGTTTGAACCCATCACCTCTGGTATGTGGGGCCAGCACCCTACTCCTTTGAGCCACAGGCACCGCTGTAAAAGTTATTTTTATAAATTAGCAAGAAAAGTACTTTTTAGCTAGCAGAAAATAATTAAAATCTTAAATAAATCTAGGTGCTGTTTATGCCTCTGTCCAGGTGTCCCTGGAGGAAAACATCGTACTTTCAAGGAAGAAGAAGTGAGTAACCAGGACTGTCATTCAGAAACAATAGACTTTTTAAATAAATCACTTTAATGTTTTTGTGGTAAAATGTACATACAGAGTTACTATTCTAACCATTTTCCTGTGCATAATTCAGCAGCATTAAGTATATTTACAACATTGTATAACTGGTACCTCCACTATTTCTAGAACCTTTCCATCATCCCTACAGGAACTCTGTACGCATTCAGCAATAACTCTCCATTCCCTCTACACTCAGCTCTTCCCTAAGTAATTTTTGGAAAGTGATTTAAGATATTAGGAAACCTGAACATGTTCTCGTCTCAAGAAGAGGGCTCTAAAAGCTACCAGTTTGGTGTGGTGTCTCCTGTCCACACTTCCCTTCCCACCAAGAAGGGAAATCCTTCACTGATCATACAAATCTGTCCTCACGATCCTATGGTACAAGTGAAAAGGGCAGTATGTTATTCATCTTTTTGTACCCAGGAGCTGGGAAAATATCTGGTGAGAGCAGCCCTGAGTGAGTCTTCAAAACAAACAAAATAACAAAAGTCCTGGGTGAAAGCTGCTGAACAGATCACTGCCTGGAGGAGAAGCTCTCCTGAACTGGTTCTGATGCTTCAACGCCACACCTCTAAGATTCAGATTCTGGAAGCAGGGAGCTTCATCAGCCTCCGGAAGGTATAAAACCCTTGGCCCACAAGGATATTTTCTATTGTCTCTCCTGAGAACCAGAAAAGCCTTTTCCAGCACATGCCTAAGGAGAGAGCTAATGGGAAGAAACTTTTGGATTTTGAAATACCTTTATCAATCAAAATCATCTTTTGATGTTTTAAGATATAAAATTGCTAACCGTGCATGTATAAAAGGACAGAACAGGCCCTTTACTTTAGCTTTGATCTAAATGACACGAGAAACAGGGGAGGGGGAAACTTTCAGAAAGATGTGGAAAAAGTGAAATAACCTTACAGGCATGTCATTCTTAATCATCTATACTGACAGACAAGAAAGATCTTAAAGTCAACAAAATAACCCTCCAATTCATTGGACTCAAGGGTTTCAACCTCCTTCTCAGCACACCTTTAAGAAGGGAACTGCAATCTTCCTGCTTTTGGAAGCCAGCCTCCTGATTGGATAATTGAGAGTTTAATTGCATAATAAGTGATGACTTAAAACATGCTAATGTCAGTATCAGAGGTAAACAGGTTCATAGTTTAAAATACATCTTACAGCTCTAATTAAGATTATGTGGATTGAGTAAAGCTTCGGGCTACCAATGTCAAAGCTATTAAAACAAACAAACCCCAGATGTCTCTTTATTTGAATGCTCTGATCTGGTTTCAGTTGGGTCTTTTCTCTCATGGTGATTTTAACAGGATGTACCTGGCCAGTATATAATATGCTTTCCTTAGGTTTGTTAAGGATCTTTCACTGTATCCTATGCTAAATTAAGAATTGCCTCTGCTAATAAGAGTTAAATCTGAGAATGTAAAATATAGAATTTGGGCTCGGCACCTGTGGCTTAAGTGGCTAAGGCACCAGCCACATACACCTAAGGTGGCGGGTTCTAATTCAGCCCGGGCTGCCAAAACAACAATGATGGCTGCAACCAAAAAATTGGCGGCTGCCTCTGGTCCCAGCTACTTGGGAGGCTGAGGCAGGAGACTCGCTTGAGCCCAGCAGTTGCAGGTTGCTGTGAGCTATGATGCCACGGCACTCTACCCAGTGGGACAGGTTGAGGCTCTGTCTCAAAAAAAAAAAAAATATATATATATATAGAATTTGGCTGAGAACTTTTTTTTTTTAATTTCAGAATGTTACAAGGATATAAAAATTTTGGTTACGTGCATTACCTTTGTACAGTTTGAATCAAGATTATAATTGTGTTCATCCACTAGATAGTGTGAATTATACCCATTAGGTATAAATTTACCAAACTCTTAAAGGATGTTAGGGAATGAATGTCTTTGGCTCAGTGGAATTGACTAGACAATTTAATATGCTTTTCCTGTTTTACTTAACTATAGTGAGTGGGTAATTGCCTAAAAAAAGGGATAAGTAAATTTATGAGCCATTTTGATATATTTTAAAATCCTAACCTTTCAAGACAATAGCATAATAGGAACATTAGGTTATTCTATTTTTCCTCTGTTTTATTTGTAATTTGAATTCAGCCTATTTTTATTCCTTTTTCCATATTTTTACTTCAAAAAAACTCCAGTGAGAATAATTTGCTGAATGGGAACGAGAAATATAAAAAAAGGAGAAAAAGGTAAGAAAAGAACTGAAATTCTGAAGTAGGTCAATCTTTTAAGATGTGAAAGGATTACACAATCATTGGTATATAAAATACATTAAACTACTGACTGGCAGTTGAGGGAGGCAGGGGCGAGATTTGGGAGGATATGTTTACATGGAATCCTGGGAATATTCTATTTCTGAAGCTGGGTGGCAGGGTCACATTTATTTTAGTTTTTATCCATGCTTTATAACTTACAAACATTCCACATATTCTTTTGTATGAACCAATACTTCACTAAATTACTATCTAGGAATTTCACCCACATGGTTGTATTACTCAAATTGCTATGCCAACAAGCTAACTTTGGACACATCTCCCAAAGCTCATAAAGTGATAGCAACTGTCTTAGCTCAGTGGCTATAACAAAATGCCACAGACTGGGTGGGTTTTAAACAATAGAAAGTGATTTCTCACAGTTGGAAGCTGGAAGTCTGAGGTCAGGGTGCCATCAGTATGGTCCCGTCCTGATAAGGGCCAGTCCTCTTCCACTATCTTTTCATTGTATCCTCACATGGCAGAACGAGGGCTGTCTCATGTCTTTTCTTTTAAGGGCACTAATCCTGTTCATGAGGGCTTCACCCTCATAACCCAATTTCCTCCCAAATGTTCTACCTCCTAATGCCATTGTATTTTGGGTGACAATTAAAACATATGAAGTTGAAGGGACACAAATATTCAGTCCATTCCCCCAACTCTCCCCCTAAAATGGAAATGGGAAAGAGCAGAGGTCTTATATTCAGGACACCCAGTTCTGAGTCTGTCTCTACCTCTTTGCAGTTGTGTGTCCTTAAATAAGCCATCCAGTCTCTCTAAAGGTGTTGTCATGGGTAAAATAGGACTACAAACATCTCCCCACTGGACTCACCTACAGTGCTCAAATACTTACCACTGTTAGTGTGTCAGAAGTTTAAAAATGGGAAATGTTTGGCGGCACCTGTGACTCAGTGAGTAGGGTACCGGCCCCATAGACTGAGGGTGGTGGGTTCAAACCTGGCCCCGGCCAAACTGCAACAAAAAAAATAGCTGGGCATTGTGGCACACCTGTAGTCCCAACTACTCCAGAGGCTGAGGCAAGAGAATCGCCTAAGCCCAAGAGCTGGAGGTTGCTGTGAGCTGCAATGCCACAGCACTCTACTGAGGGTGACAAAGTGAGACTCTGTTTCTAAAAAAAAAAAAAAAAATGAGAAATATCAGTCCTTGCCCTCAATTTCAACTCCAGGAATGATATATATATTTTTTTTTCTGCAGGATGATAGTTTTTTTTGTTTTTTGAGACAGAGCCTCAAGCTGTCCCCCTGGGTGGAGTGCTGTGACATCACAGTTCACAGCAACCTGCAACTCCTGGGCTCAAGTGAGTCTCCTGCCTCAGCCTCCCAAGTAGCTGGGACCACAGGTGCCCGCCACAACACCCGGCTATTTTTTGGTTGCAGCCGTCATTGTTGTATTTGGCAGGCCTGGGCTGGATTTGAACCTGTCACCTTAGGTGTATGTGGCTGGCGCCTTAGCCACTTGAGCCACAGGTGCCGAGCCAAGGATGATAGTTTTTAAAAAGGGCAAGTTTCAGCTTGGCGCCCATAGTTTAGTGAGTAGGGTGCCGGCCATATACACTGGGGCTAGTGGGTTGGAGCCTGGCCCAGGACAGCTAAACAACAATAACAACTGCAATGACAACAACAAAAAAAAACATAGCTGGGCATCATGGCAGGTGCCTGTAGTCCCAGCTACTTGGGAGGCTGAGGCAAGAGAATCGCTTAAGCCCACGAATTTGAGGTTGCTGTGAGCTGCGATGTTACAGCACTCTATTGAAGGTGACATAGTAAGACTGTCTCAAAAATAAATAAATAAATAAATAAATAAATAAATAGGACAAGTTTCTTGTGGCAGGGCATAGGCCTTTTTGTGTCCCAACCACTATATTGTTCATGGAGAAGTTATGTATTTCTCCCTGAAACAATCTGAATGATGCCTCTGTTTACATTAAAAAAAAAAGGTTATAATATGTATGATGTTATAGGCTGGATGTGTCTTCTATAAACTCGTATGTTGAAGCTCTAGGTACTGGGGTACCGTATTTGGAGAAAGGGTTGTTAAAGAGATAATTACGTCAAAACAAGGTCATTGAAGTAAGTCCTAATCCAATATGAGTGATGTCTTTATAAAAAGAACCACCATGTGAGGACACAGAAAGAAGACAGCTGTCTACGTGCTAAGGTGAGAGATCTCAGAGGGAATCCTGCCAACACCTCGATCTCGGCCTTCTAGACCCCAGGACTGTGAGCAATTAATTTCTATCCTTTAAGTTACCCAGTCTATGATACACTGTCATGGAAGCCCAAGCAAAGTAATAACATATGAAGTGTGGAGAATTTGGTTAAAAGGTTAACAGCCTTTATGAAAACCTTTGCCAAATGAAAAAATACTGTTTTCAGTACTCTTGGCAAAATTGTGGATGACAATAAGCAAGACCTGGGAATAAGTCAACTTTGTTACTTTTAAGTGCCTTACATTTTGAAACTCACCTTTTCTTGGTATGTCCGTTTGGTTTCTCATCAGGAGGCAGCTCAATAATGAGCTGACAGGACTGTGCATGATCGAAGTTGTTCGGAGTCTTTGGGGAGCACTGAGTGTCCAACATGAACACCTGCACGGGTGTACAAAGGCTCAGGTCAGATCTCCACCTGCCTCAACCTGGCTCCAGCAGGGATGAGCTGGATGGCCTGGGGCGAGCTGTCTATTCTCTCTACTCATTTCTCTGGCCATAAAATTGAGATGATAATGGTTTTCTACCTGGCATGTTTATTGTGAGAATTAAGTGAATTGTCTTAGGTGTATTATGTAGGCAAAGCATTAGAAGAGAAGAATAAATACTTAATGAATGTTAACTACTGACACTAATAATGTTATTTGTTCTACTATGCAACATTCATTACACTCCATATAGCCAGAACAGACATTAAATATTAATTAAGAATATATAAAGAGGGGCTATGTTTGTAAAAGGTCATCTCTGATTTGGAGTCTGTTTGGTATCCTATTACATCCCACATAGGAATAAGAAATTAATTAGGACTTCTCCTGTCAGGACTACTGATGTGGCCATGTGACTTTCCCAGCCAATGGCAGGGAAAGAAAGTTATTTTCCCTGCTTACTAAGAAAACAGTAACCCCTTATTAGATCTCTGATCCAAATGATTTCACTTTACATGACTTGAAACCCCTCCACCACTTTATTTTGGAAAGATTAGAATATTTTTAAAGATACGCTGTAGTTCCCAATCGTCTAAGAATTGTCAGATTATTGAATACAGAGTTATTTTAAGAATGAATATAGGAGAAAGGTTTCAGACTGAGGAAGACAGACAGAAATATTCAGAAGCTAAATATCACTGAACAGTTCCCTACTGTTCTTCTCCATTAATGATCTATTTCAGAAGAGGAATTCCACTGACATTTTCACACTCGCACTGTACGGTTAGACACAGTTGAAAAGACTACTTTATCTTGCTGGATGTAACAGCTTCTTATTTAGAGAAGCTGTCCCTTTGGAGGGCCACCCTCTTGGCTCCTCTGCCAAGCCACCCTCTAGCTGTAGCAGTCACAACTGCCACGCTGTTGCCAGTGGGTCTTGATTACAAGCTTAGAGCAAGCAGCTCTTCCGTTCTAACTTCTGCAGACTGTTTCAGAAGGATGTGCTCCCTCCCTTCAGAACCAGCAGAAGCATCATGTCCTGGAGGTTGTGAGGCTTCAGTCAAAAGATGATGTGAGAAACTGGCGGTAAAAAGTTTTTGACCCACTACCTAAGGGAACAAACCCCTGCAGATGCCAGGCCTGCCCAGGAAACATCTCATCTGACAGCGTGAAAGGGACTGAGCTCCTTACATGTGTCCTTAGGGGACCCTAGATTATCAGTGTGCTAAAAGAAAAATTTATTAACTATTCAGGCAGATCTTGTTGAGAAAAGGAGCCTTTTGAGTATAACCTCCAATGCATTTTATTTCTTCGAAATTCATGCAAATCTGACAGCTTATACACGTTTGTAAAACCTGTTTAATATGGTAAGCATGTACACATACATGCAGAATACTTTCTGGATACCAAGAGAGACGTAGCCACAGACGGTTTAACAGATCTGTTGCTATGACATGATGGAATGTTTAGCCAGTTGATGATTGTTGGGAATTTTGTCCCTTTTTGCTTTTTCACTACTATGAGTAGCATTGTTATGAACATACGTGAATGGAGGTATAGCACTGGGTTTCTTACAGGCAGACTGCCAGGCCACTGAGGGGCATATCTATAGCTTGTGCTAACACCATGAGGGCTTCAGTGACTTACATACTAATCATCTTCTCTATGCTTTGCTCTGGGAATACCAAGGTCAACCTACAGAATACGTTCTCTGCTCCGCAGGTGTTCACACCAACTTTTAAATGTCTCTTATGGGAGACATAAGAAACAAGTCAAATAACTTGGCCGTCATCGGGCACTCATTGCCTAGCAGTAACAATAATATTTAAGCAAATATTTAGAAGTAGTTGAAGGAAGTTATGGGTATAGGATAGTGGCAAGGCTGCAGAAAGGACTCTTTTTGATCTCAGTACTAAAGATGCAACAGGTAAGAGATGGTGGGAAAAGAGAAGAGTGTGGATTGAGTTCAAGTCATCCCTGGTAAAAAATGGTTCCCAAGACTCCTACGTCCCTAGGGGAACACAAGACAGGTTGGTGATATAAGACCTTCTGGAAGGACTCCCAACACGTATTTCTTTCGGGTTTCTAGAATCCCTGAGACCCCAAGCCCCAGCCCTTACCTGCTGGGCCATGGCTCGGATGCGCCAGTACTCAGCCTCAGCACTGGGGGAGGAGGAGGGGGCGGCCACCCGCACCTGGCAGCCTTCCCCGCTGAAGCTCTCCGCACCGCTGTGGAAGCAGCCCAGCAGGTCCTAGGGAGAAAGAGCAGGTGCTCCTGGATGCCCTGCTTCCTGGCACCAGGCCCGGTCTGGGATCCGACATCGTTACTGTGCCTGGGACAGAAGTATTGCCCCCGAAACTTCTCTGCTCTGAGGAGACAGGCCGAGCCCAGCTGCCCAGGCTGACAAGGCATCGGGGAGCTAAGGGAGCTTGAAAACGCTCAGCTCTCTCCTCCCAGGGATTTACCTTCACGGGCTTGAGTGTGGCGGAGAACGCGTCCTGCAGGGCGCAGCAGGCAAGCCTCCACATTTCCTCTGTGAACACAGGGCCCGCTGTCACCAGGACGTACCTGCCCAGAGAAACAAGAAAGAGGTCTGGAATCCAGACGCTTTGTCGCTGTAAAATTTCGGGCCTTACGGAGTCATGCTTAGATTTATTCTGTAGTTCCCTGCAAGTCTCCCATCTGTTATCACTTCACCTTTCACCCATGTGATATTCCATTGTCAACATACTACTTCCCAACCCATTTTCCTAAAAAATATAAACGAAAAATCAATGGATTCCCACTATAAATAGGCCAATGATTAGACTTAGACTTGTCTGCAAGACTTCATGTCTTCTGTACTGATGATGTAGGTCACTATGAAAGTTTTGAGACAGATTGTATTATGGTCCATTATTTTACTTCCAGGAAACGTGGTCACTCGCATCCTTTCAGATTCACCCGTGCAAGTTTCAGCTTGCTGGGCTTATTGATACTGCTGGGAGGGCTTCATTTGTTTCTGTCTGCAAGGATTTTGCATTTCTTGATTTTTATGTATCTCAAAAACTTTTGTAAAGATGTACACATTCCACTCTAGTCACATTTTCCACCACTCTCCACAAATAATGAACAAACAAAACAAAATCCCAAACCCTTTTACTGTCACTTATAATCCTTCTCTCCATGCGTTTGTTCATCTTGTTCTCCTGCTTGGAAAGTCCCCACCTATCAAGTCACCACCTAAGAGGGTCTGGCCAAGTGACATTGCTGTGACGAAGCTCTTGCAGGCAGCTTCCTGTCTGTCTGGCATTTATCACTCACTCTTCACTATTACCATTTTTCACATGACCGTCTCTCTGTTGCATCATTTAAAATAAACTCCTTGTGGGTAAGGACTTAAAAACTTACTCTGAACCAGAGTACTCTGTGTAATGCCTTAGATTTGCTGCCTGAGGACTGTAAGAAAGAATTAAGGCATGCAGTCATTTTTAATTATCAAAAGCTATCTAAAAAAGTGGATTGGGACTCAAAGATAATTTAATTTCCTTGGGTTTTGTAATCAAAGTTCAACTTGGTGAAGAGTCAGGAAACATTTTTCTCACCTAATACAGGAGCAGCCCACTCTGGAGATGGTTTCCGTAGGCTTGGCCACACACGCTACCAGTAACTCAAAAAGGTCCTTCAGCATGGTGTTGATCATGCTCTCATACCTGATGTCTGCAGGAAAAAGAAATAATCAAGGAGGGCGGTGCCTGTGGCTCAAGGAGTAGGGTGCTGGCAGGTTTGAACCCGGGCCCGGCCAAAACTGCAATAATAAATAAATAAATAGCAAGGTCCCACTCCAAGATTTCAAAAAAACAAAAAAAGAAAGAAAGAATCAAGTTATGGCTCAACTTTAGTGTATGGGGGGGACTGAAATGGCCATCTGTAGCAAAAGAAGACAGTCCTAGTGATGAAAAGATACAATTTTCTAAGAAAGAAAAATAGGATAATGAGAAAAATGGCCATAACAAAAAAAAATACAGTAAAACTTTTTTTAAAAATTGTAACTCTTTTACAATTGTAACAATTTTAACTTGTTTCATTCATTACTAGATAAATCAAGATGAAATACATGACTCACTTTTTTGCGTTGACAAACATTTTTTTAGATCAATTATATAATGGATAGAATATATAATTAAGCACAGCCTAAATACTAACTGGTAAAAATTTAAAAAAATTTTAAATGCATAAAGTAAAACATAATTTCCTTACTAATAATACCAGAGTAAATTGAATCGAATGCTCTCAGAAAACAAAAATTCTCTAGTCCTACCACTTGCTGAACCTTGTCATCCTTAACTGCTTCAGTGGGTACCATAGCTCTGGACTAAAGGAATGAACATTTTAAAAAAATCACATTCTATTGGCTCAATTCAAGGAATACATCTACATGTTTTTTGACAAGGTCCTTGTAATCCCACACAAGTGGTTTTCACAGTAGCATACCCCAGGGTTCCACACTGGGTAAAGCAAAGCCCTGGTTAAGAGTATGGACCCCTACAGATACTGTCATCTGTTACCACCTACATGTGGAAAACCCACTTGTTTTCTTTCTTAATTAGTGTTCTTTCTGTGTAGGGCAAACTGTCCTTGCTAAACAGTAGAGACATCGTTTGTTAACTTTCCTTCATGACTCTTCCTTGGGGGTCAACGTCCTCCTTAGTTTCTCTCTTCTCCAGCAAGGACCCCTGTCCCCTCTGCCTTCCAAGTGCCTTTCTTCTATTTACAAGCTCAGTGGATAGCAGTCATGTTTCTTCTGTGTCCAGACTTTAGATCTTCACACATATGCCCCCCCTGGTATCACAGCTGACTCATACCCCCTACCTCTAGCTCCCTCTCCCACTGACGTCAACATATAGGCCACCCTACATAGTCACATCTTTTTTCAAAATGCCACAGATATTAAGAAACTTCTCTTCATCCTGAGTCTGCTTGGCTACTTTTTGTTCATAATCACATCATTTTCTAAAACGCTACCCCTTCCTTTTAAGCCTTCCCAGCTGAAGCAGGACACCAAGATATATTTGAATGTTTCCCTTCTCTTAACACACAGATATCTTCGATCTCTTATGGTATTTTATCTTCAACCACACATGCATTGTGAATATTTGATGATTTTGCACAGGATACATGGGTACCTGTTTTCTCTTTGATAATCTACTTCGAAGGCTGTCACTGACCATGTAATTCTGTTTTAATTATTTCCAGGACAAAAATCATGTATCAGTATTTGCATTAGGTAGTCACTAGGTCCTTTTAAGGAATAAGCTGCCTACTAAAGAAAAAGCCAAAACGAACGGCTCCTGCACAGTAGATACCTGAGTGCAGAAAGCTCTGGATGTGCTCAACCACCAGCTCACAGGACAGACCGATGGCATGCTTGAAATTAGCAGAGGCCACGTCCCAGTAGGAATGGTCTTTATGACTACGACGGAGCCAAACGGACATCACAGGAAGGAGAAGGTGAACAACGGCGTAGATACCGAACCCTGGTCCTGATAAAGAAAAGAGTCAGAGTTGAAACTGTAACATAATCATGGGAGAGCACCTACTGTCGCCAGGCACTGCCCATCTCTTCTGAAGATCTCTCGTTCTCTGAGAAAGTGCAAGGAAAAGAATTTACCATCACCTGAGGACTACACCATCTTTACTGGAATTTTTTAATAGTTATTCGTATCATTAAATGTTTTTTACAAATGTTCATTTTAATACCTGTAGAATATTTAAAATTTTTATCATAATTTGCTTACCTGCTTTCTATTTTGGGTGTTCATCTGTTTTTTTTTGTATTGAAGATAATTTGGCAACTATCATATGTATGCGTTTTGGTTGGCATTGCAGTTAATTGCTTGAGATGATAGACTCCTAGGTGTAGAAGTATTGGATTAACTGCTTTTCACACACACTTAGTGGCAATCAATGTGAAAGCAGAAAATGATGCTGTCCAGTGAAACAGACTTAGAAATTGTGGCATGTATGTAATTAATTCTGTAAAATACCTGCTTATTATCTGATGGAAGTTTTATTAACTTTTTAACATATGGGAGTAGCGAGGGTATAGTGTTTTTAAAAAATTCCAACACAAACTTTGGTACAGATTTTGAAAAGGGTATCAGTTATCAAGTCTTCATTTTAACTTCTTTTTACTATAGAATTAATTAGTGGTTTCATTTAGGGTTCTGATTCTGTTAGTAAAAAACTTAAATTTCTATCAAATGCTTCTTTGATCTAAGGGAAATTGGGATGAATGAATGTGTATGCTAAACTTGATTAATTCATAACAAGAAAGTTTCTACCGGTCATTCTTTTCTTACACTGTCAGGGGGCTGTACCAGGTGAGCCCTAAATAGCTGTTTCCAAATCTAATCACCTGTGACCTTTACACAGTCAAGGCATTGCTCTCTTGGTACGGCATTAACCATGCAAAGGTTTGTTTATGTTGGTGGTAGACCTGGTGAGCCCAACCTACGGCCCTGGGGCCAAGAGCATGTGACTGAGATCCTGCCACAAAGGAAGGGTGTGATCATGGAACAAGACACAGCTAACTGGGAACACCGATAGCACAGCCTTGGCCCAGTTAACATGAGCTCCTGCACCTCCAACTAACTGGCCACCATATTTGTAAGTGGACTTCTGGGAAGAAATGTCAACACCCCATTGGACATACCTTAAACATCATTTCATCATAGCCATCCAACAAATATTTATTTAGCATCTTTTACATGTGAAGCTTTGTGCTAAGTCTAGGAAACAATGAATACAGGTAGACACCTGCAGAAATGCCTTCCTGAAAAAAGCTGTATGTTTTAAAATGTTCCCTCCTCCCCCCAAAACATACATAGAACTATTTACCTGGTGTTTTGGTAACGTCTCTCAACAGCTCAAAAAGTAAATCTAAGGTAGGTGGTTGGTGCTGCCGTGGACAATTAGACACAGCTGCTGTTAGCTGCTCCAGAAGGATGATCCAGACGTCTATTAGACCTGGAGACCAAAAAGCAAATCTCTGTATAATTCATTAAGCTATAGTGTAGAATCATCACTAGATCCAATTAAGCATTGTATGTACACGCCAAGTCTGTACAGACATGAGATGTCACCCTGTATGTTGGCCTTTAGTGTCCGTAGACTTGCACAGATTATGCTGTCCGTGTTCTGACAAAGTCAGAGGAAAATAAACTGATCACATTTCTTCTTCTCCTTTAATAAAAAGATAATTGTCAGGTTTCTTGGGAGCCGATGATAGCAAAAAATAAAATATTCTTCTATACCCACTGCCTTCGTCTATATATACAGTTTTTATAAAATGACTTAATTATGGTAAATATGTATAAAAATAGCCATTTTTAACATGTGCAAGTTGGTGGTATTATTACAGGAATAATGTGTGCAATTATCACTGCTATTTCTAAAACGTTTTCATCCTCAACAGAAACTCTGCAACCAGCAAGCAGCCATTCTGTAGTTCCTATAACTTCTAATCTATAAATTATTCTTAATTTTTAGATGTGATCATGGTAATGTGGTTATATTTGCTATCTTTAAAAAACACACTGAAACATTTGCCTTAAGATAATCTGGAAGGTGGGAGGTGGGGAGAGCGTGAAAAGAAAAGAGAAGACACACGATCCAAGATTGGCCATAAATTGATAATAGTTGAAGCCGTGGATAGGAACATTGTATTATTCTGTTTTGTATATTCTCTACACATAGGTGGTGTCCACAAAGTTTGTGTGCCATTTAAACTTTATGTCCACCCTGTATATCTGTGTCTGTATATATTTGGTATATGCTATCCAGTTTTGCATGTATTTGAAATTTCTTTAGGAGAAAAAATTATTTGCCTTTGGAAGCCAGAGGAATAATATCTGAGAACATGTTAATTTTGAATACTAACTTGAATTACTTTCTCTGATCTACTATGTTTTACACATAATTATAACTTTAAAGTCCTGAATGAATTGATTACGTGGGAAACTCAAAGAGGTGCTTAACTAAACTCCATGCATTAGAGAAAAAGCTTCCTAGAAAAAAAAAACCAATTAATGATTTACACAAATAGGAAGAAGAATAGTCAGTGTTACACACATAGCTATTTAGAACCATTTTAAAGAATGTATTATAGATAAATGACATTAGCTTCTGCTTATAATTATTTGGGTTGGAGGTTTAAAATGCTAAGTAAAAATTAATCATTAAATTGAACCTTCTATTAGGCAACATCTAGCCAATGTCCAATACTTTGTTTTCTATATTAGATATTTATTCTTTCCTATCATTGTTCCCCACAACTAATCTGAAGTTTTATTGTTAATAATCTCCATTGAAAACTGTACATCTGGCTCGGCGCCTGTGGCTCAATCGGCTAAGGCGCCAGCCATGTACACCTAAGGTGGAGGGTTCGAATCCCCAGCCCGGCCCGCCAAACAACAATGATGGCTGCAACCAAAAAACGGCCGGGCGTTGTGGCGGGCGCCTGTGGTCCCAGCTACTTGGGAGGCGGAGGCAGGAGACTCGCTTGAAGCCAGGAGTTGGAGGTTGCTATGAGCTGTGAAGCCATGGCACTCTACCCAGGGGGATAGCTTGAGGCTCCGTCTCAAAAAAAAAAAAAAAAAGAAAACTGTACATCTTCTAGCTATCCTTATAAATGAATTTGTAACAGCAAAATAACAAAACAAACAAATAAAAACTAAAAATAAAACCTTCCCTAAAAAGTCCTTTTGCAAGGGTTTAGAAAAAACCCCAGTATGCAGAAATTAGACCTACTTAATGGTAAGCTTTCCATTTCTAGCTGCAGGACAGGATAGAGTCTTCTGAGACAGAAGACAGCAGGCATGAGTATGAGTTAATCCATCTGAAAATTATCCACCCTTACTAGACTGAACTTTGATTCACAAAGATCATGTGGGACCTAATTTGAAACAAGTTCTTTAAAATTATTCTTTCCATGAGCCTTCAGCTTCACCAGTTGCAAATGGATTCTTCAGTAATGGCTTAATTTCCCTAGTCTCTAACCAAATAGTCCTGCAGGAAGTAATTATGTCATGATTATGTTTCCTAAAGACACTAAGGACAATTACCAGCCAATTGAAGTGACTATTCACCAATACAACTTTGTTCCAATTTGCTAACATGGAAAGAACTCAGAGTTTACATTTAGTGGAATGTGCAACATTGTCTGAGGCATCCACTGAATAGTGATATTTTGGGGAAGTCTAGAGGCATCCATTGAAAAGTGATATTTGGGGGAAACTTTACATAGACTTGTTCCAACAAAATTATAAAAAATGACAAGAATGGATAACCATTCCTATGATATATGCTACTGTTTGGATGCATCTCCCAAAGTTCATGTTTTGGGAACAATCCCCTCTGCAACAGTATTGTGACTGGGACCTTTAAGAGGTGCTTAAGTCTTGAGAGCTCTGCCCTTGGGAATGGATCAGTATCATCAACTTGGGAGAGGGTTCCTGATTAACAAAGGAATCCAGCTCTCTCCCTTCTTCTCAAGTGTTCTTTTGCCCTTCTGCCATGGATGGTGCAGCAAGAAGCACCCCTTCCCAGAAGCAGGCCCCTCAGCCTTGGATGTCCCAGACTACAGAACTGTAAGAAGTACATCTCTGTTCTTTACAGAGTGCCTAACCTCAGGAATTCTGTTCTAACAGCACTAAAATGACTAAGACAATCTATGAGCTACTTAATTTGTGGCTTAAGCTTCTGGGAACATGAACGTAGAGAATAACTCGGTTTAGTCCAATCAATTAACTTACCAGTGTCATCATCAAAATCAGACAGGATGGATTCCATTCCATCCTCACTGCTGGCTGACTGCTCCTGAAGCCTTCGAGGCAAGCTAGCAAGTCGCCCGCTGAGGAATATTGGTTTCAAGGGCATTTTGTAGATTTTGGCCAATAACTAAATTTAAAAAAAATTGCAATTATACATTGGAAAAAGCTGTACTCTGGGTGTTAAAGAACAGTGAAATTATACAGCAATACTAAAGGGAAATTAGAGAAGCTCCCAATATCGAACAATTTCTAAGTTTTGGGTTGTGATTTGGATTTATAAAGGTAGCTTATAGGAAGCCTTCATCCCATGAAGCTGATGAAACGGCATTTCCTAGCCAAAAAAAAAAAAAAAAAAAAAGTGGGGAAAAGACCCTATGGATAATTTTTCAGTATTTCAATTACATGTGAGTTTTATAGACTTTTATAAACCTACCAAGGGAACCAGGGAGTATGTCAAGAATTTTTGCCATGGGGAAAAAGTGTTGAGTGGGAATCATTGAGAAGAGTCTGCAGGCAAATGGGATGCCAGACTCTGACTGCCCCTTCCCTGACTCAGCCTGTAAGGAAACACAGAGGCAAGACTGGAGAAGTGGGGGACTTGGAGGCAGAGTGGGAGAAATGAAGGTCTCAGAAGCAGAGCTAATAAGAGGGAGTGGGCTCTGGGCTCCTCTCTCACTAGGAGGGCCCAGGCCCCCAGGGATCCCTCTTGCTGGGATGAACACCCAAGAACCCTTATGTCTTCATGAATTAGAATTGTGCCTGCCATGCCCAGACTGTTCCAGAAACCAGAGAAACGGCTGTGAGTGAGATAGACAAAATTCCTATTCTTACGGGTCTTACAGACTAGAATTTTTTCATAACCAATAAATAAAATCGGATAGGAATGTTCTAGGGAAAACTGAACAGGTGGTACTAGAACGAGTGATGGGGGTGTGGGGTGAACACTGGCCGGAGTTGCAGACGGTTTAGCCCTGCTCTCTCTGAGGAGGTGAAGTTTCTCCTGGGATCTGGAAGAAGCAAAGTATCACATGGAATGTGGGGAAGGTGAGTCCAGGCAGAGGGAGCAGCAGTGGCCCTGGGCAATAATGTGGGGGTGAGGCAGAAAGTCAGGGTGGTTGGTTGGAGAGCAGGATCTGAGGGTGGAAGGGGAGCGGGCGGGATCACGTCACAGGAGCCGGGGGAGGGGAGGCAGCTGGAGGGAGAAGCAGGGCTGCATATCCTTCCTAAGGCCGTGGGGCAGGAGAAGGTGCAAACACAACCCGGAAGAGACCTGGGGACACAACTTGGGAGGGCAGGAGAGAAGCTATTGAGAGAGGACTTCAGCTATTGAGGGAGCACCTTCTCACTTGTCGGCCACTGAGGCAGGAAGGGCCAAGTGCATGAAGGCCCCTGCTCTCTTGGATAAGCCCACACAGGGCTGTCTTTACTGGGTCTTGATGGAACACATCCCACTTTCTTTTTTTAATCTCCCTTTTCACTGTTTGCAACCTGGCCGTCCACTTTTTGGTACCATCATCAGGAAGTCTTTCCATGACCTTGTGACCCCTTCTACAGGAGGATGCAAATACAGAGATTACGGCAGTTCATGCCTCCGAGTAAGAAGGAGACGTTTCAGGGATCTCAGAACCCATGTGTGTATTCTAGCATGTTTGCATTATTTTCTTTTCTTTGTGGAAAGGGTAGCGACAGAAATTTATACGCTAAATCTGAACTCTCATCTCCTCAGAGACAGCAGAAAGCATTTCTCTGGGACTTCAGCAAAAGACATCCACATGCATTTTGGTGACATCTTCTGAGGCAGGTCTCAGGGCCTGGAGCACGGCGTGGGCAGGGCCCCCGTACCTGTGAACAGCGCCTGAGGTAATCCAGGGCCGGGAGGCACAGGTCTGTGGATGGGGCTCCTGGTCCTGGGACACAGTCTCCAATCTCTTTACAGTCCACCTCCCCTGGGCAGCATGGGGGACAGAGACCAACAAAGTTACCCTTGCTTGGCTCCTGAAAACAGGAGACTTACTTATTCACATAGTATTAATTCACCAAGTATTTAACTAAAATAGAGAGAAAAGAAGAAAAATAATCCTCAATTGCACTACCACAAAGGAAATGTTGGGAAAAATCCTTTCCGACATTTGTCTGTGCTAAATACAGCTGGGACCATACTATACAGATTATTTTGTTGGGATTACACTGTTTTATAACTTCCTCTTTCACTGAATACTTCTTTCCTATTCTAACACTTACGGTACTTTCAGTGGCTGGATGGGATTCTTTTGTACAAGGGCAGGCTGAAATTGAAATCTGTAGGCCCTGCTGTTGGACGGTGTGACTTCTGAAGCTTTGATGACAAGGGACAGCCCCAGAGAAGAGCCTAGGTTGGGCTACAATGAAGCACTCCCTCCTCCCTTTGAAAGAGGACTTGATCACTGCCAGGGCACAACACTAAATGCTGATGATAAATGAGGTCTCTGGGAAGAGTCTAAACATCTGGGGTGCGGGGACAGAGACTACTTAATTGAATTTAAATGATTTCTGTTTTTTTGTACATGTCTAGAAATTTAACACATCTGTAGAGGGGCATCTAGATTTTCTGTAGGAAATAAATAACCTAAATTACTATAATTTTTCTTCTCATAATGTGTCTATCTCTATACTTTTAATAAAATCATTTCACAGTATGATAATTGCTTCTAATTGTCTACAATTGTAGCAACTAGCATCATCCCTTGTGAGTAAACAGACGTAATTACTAGGCATTAGTTAAAATTCAGAAGCAAAGAGGCATGTTTCTCCTTTAAAAAAAAAAAAGAAAGATAAAACATTTCTTATGGTTTAGATCAGGGGCTGGCAAACTTCTGTTGCAAAAAGCTGGATAGTAAATACTTTTTTATAAGTCATACTGTCTTTATTGCAACTTTCAACTCTGTTGTAGGTGAAGGAGGCTATTGCCAAATGAACATGGCTGTGTTCCAATAAAACTTTATTCATAAAAACTGTCAGTACGTCAGATTTGGCAGGTGGGCCACAGTTTGTCAACTCCTGGTTTAGATCAATATACCACATAATAGGAAAACACAGCCCAAGCCAATTTCATGCTGAAATAAACAGGTAGGAATAAAAACTAAATTTCCTATCTGTTATTACAGCAGGGGTTCCCGAGTTTTTAACCTGGCTGCTGTATTAGACATCTGAGTCTATGCAAATGGCAGTAGTCAGGCACAATGGCCATACTAGGGGCTTGGCCTTTTCCACTGACCCCCATGTCCCACACAAACAACTCCAAGTTATGATTTACAGATGAAAAATAGAACCTGTTTTAAACATCCTCTATGTGATAATTAACTTGGCTGGATTAAGGGACATCCCAATTGCTGGGAAAGCATTATTTCTGTGAGGCTGTTTCTGGAAGAGATTGGCATCTGAATCAGTGGAATAAGTAGGAAGATCCACCCCAACCCAAGGTGGCGGCCCACCATGCAGTCAGCTGAGACCCAGATAGAACAAAAGGCAGTGGGAAGGTAAATTCTCTCTCTTCAAACCCAGGGCATACTTCTCCTGCCTTAGATATCAGAACTTGAGGTTTTCTTGGCCTCTGACTGAGAGTTACATTATCAGTTCCCTGGTTCCAAGGTCTTCAATCTTGGACAGAGTCATGCTACCAGTGTCTCTGGTTTTCCAACTTACAGACAGCCTATAATGGGACTTCTCAGCCTCCATACTCACATGACTATTTTAAGAATCAGAATTGAAAATTTTGAATAAAAACTAGAATTTTCGAGCCCAGAATATTCAATAATTGTGCTTATGCAGAAAATGACTCTCCTCAATGTCACATAATTAGCAGCCTGAGTTGATTTCTTGGTTCCTTAACAAAAGTTAAGAATGTCTCCTGCCCTAGGTTTTATTAATTGTGAATATATTTTGGAAGCATAGAAGTCTCCCTTCTTTGAGGCCTCATGTTTCAGGAACTACCTAGTTAATTTTATCCTTAATTTAGGAACACTTTAACACAACAGACTCTTACTATAAAACAGGACCTACTATGGCAGATTTTTTTTAATGTAGCTCAGGTTTACATGGAATGAAAAGAATGGGAAGGGTATTAGTTAAATCAAATGTTTAGAAGAAGCTTAAACGTTTTGAGAGTTTCACCATAGGGATCTCTTACATCAGGAGCCTAAGAACATTTTAAAATAGGACAAATATAAAGTTGATATTATTCTTTGAAATGAAGTTGTTATAAAATATAGAATGAAGATATTCCATGGTTACAATGGGAAGTTATCAGCCTTGGACAAGGCTTCTGCAGTAAGCCTTCCACCTTGGGGTACACAGCACCCCACCATCTGCTTATACTCCAGGATGCTTGCTGGTCTCAGGCTGTCTGTGCCCGGCCTCCAGTCACACAAAACCATCCACTTACCCAGTCCCTTGACAAACTTCATAAGGCACATGATGTAACTAGTGGCTGCATTGGCAAAGACCTGGATGTTGTCCGTATTGAGAAAAGCTTCAAATACGTCAAACACAGGAGCTTGGCCTTTCCCTGAGAAAGGAAGATTGTAGAAAGTCAGTTTATACCCTTCAGGTTGCCCATCCTCCCAGCACCTTCCACAAGGCCCTGGGAAAGATGTACTCTAGAAAGACCTGGGCTTTTTGACAGGGCCCCTGGGTTGGCTCAGACGTGATCCTCAGCTTTGCCTACTCTGGAGCCAGAGGAAGGCTATGAAGAGAGAACTCAGGAGAGAAGGGAGGGCAGAGCTGGCTGAATGCAGGGCTGAGGCCACATATTGGTCTACAGGGCAGTGAACTACATGGCTCTATAATGCTTCTGCATAGATAGTTACAGAATTTCTGCAGGGCATGAAGGGCAGGTTTAGACAAACCTCCAATGGCACACACAGGTATTCATACCTGTGCAGAAAAGATCTGAAACTACTATTCTTTTAGAAGGTTGGCTTGGTTTGAACTTGACTGGCCTCTGGGAACTTGGGTCCCAGAATATTCCTAGACCACAGCTAACTGATAAGGGTAGTTCAATATGCCAAGACTGTTTGTGGAAACCCTATGGTTTATGCCGAATACCTGTTTCCTTTGCGGAGAGTCTGGAATTTTGGTATGTGCAAGACAGAAAGTGTGTACCTGACCAGCTGGGCTTCCTTGGGCACAGACATTGCAAACATGTTGCCATGTTTTCACTGCTGGGAAGAGGGTGCGCTGTGTGATCTCTCGTGGGAGGGTGAGGCCATAAAGAAGTCAACACATAGATTCTCCTAGGTTCTGTGTGTCTTTTCCCCTCATAATCTGTGTCCTTACTATATTGCCAAAACAAATCTTAGACTTGAGCTGTGTAATAAATCTTAGCGTAACTATACACCAGCTCCCACAGGTTTCTGAATATAGGGATGATCTTGGGGACCTCCAAGACAACATCCCTGGGTCCTGGGCATGCTTTCTGGTGTCCATCCATTCCAAGCCAGACCTAATCTCTCTAATCCTGATTCCTCTGTGTTGTGATACCTTTTTGCTTTTTACAAGCAAGTGGATAACACTTTTCTTTTGGGCTTTGGGAATGAACTCAACACAGCTGTGTGTAAGTGAAACAACAGACACCTCTCTATCTTTTGACCACTCGCCAGTGAGAGCAGGGCCTGACCATGCTCAGAGCTCTCAGCAGAACTCATGTCGCTGCTAGGTCACATGATTTCTTGCTGACAAGACATAGCTGAATGTCTGTCTTCTCTGTTGTTCAAGTTTTTCTTTTGATAGCATGAACCTTGACCTAGAAAACGAATGCTCTATGGTAAGACTCATCCAAACATTCTTACCCATGGAGTAGTCCCCAACCAGGTACTCCTTCACCTCTAACTTGTTCCCACTGTGCACTGTTTCCAGAGCACTGAACAAGGGCCTCCACCCTGACTGGATCTGTGTGGAACACACTTCTACCAGCTCACCGATGGATGTCACAACCTGGCAGAGGCAGAAGAGGTGGCATTTAGAATCCTTTCCTTAAGAGGGGAAGAATGTCTAGGAATGTCAGCCATATTGTATTCATCTACATCTTACTAATGACCAGGGTTACTGAGCATCTTTTCATGTGATTCACCATCTGTAAATATTTCACTGGTTTTGTAAATTGGGTCAGTTTTCTCATTATTGTCTTGTTCTTATCGTCCCTGAAGTTCCTTATGTATTTCTGAACTATGATTTGTAAATATTTTTTCATAGACTTTGGCTTGTCTTTTTATTTTTTTACCAATGTTTTTTGAAGAGTAAAAGTCTTTAATTTTCATGAAGTACAATTCATCAATTTTTCTTTTAATGGGAAATATTTTTGGTGTCATTTTAAAGAAATTTTTGCTTAATCCAAGGCCTTGAAGATTATCTCCTATGCTATGTTCTAAAAAAATTTATTGTTTTAACTCTTACATTTCAGTCATGACCCATTTTAAGTTATTTTTGTATGTGGTAAGAGGTAAGAATGTAATTTTTTTTTTTTGAGATAGAGTTTCACTGTGTCACCCTTAGTAGAGTGCTGTGGTGTCACAGCTCACAGCAACCTCAAATTCCTGGGCTTAAGCGATTTTCTCACCTCAGCCTCCCAAGTAGCTGAGACTACAGGTGCCCACCACAATGCTCGGCTACTTTTTTTTGTTGCAGTTGTCATTGTTGTTTAGCTGGCCTGGGCTGGGTTTGAACCCACCAGCCTCGGTGTAGGTGGCTGGCACCCTAAATACTGTGCTATGGGCGCTGAGCCTGTAAGTTTATTTTTATGACGTATATTTGAACACCATTTGCTGAAAATTACATGCTCTTTCACTATTAAATTAAATGGCATCTTCATCAAAAACCAATTGATCATAAGCATGAGAATTTATTTCTGCACTCTTCAGCTCCATTGATCTGTGGGTCTATCCTTACACCAATAGCATACTGTGTTAATTAGTGAAGTTTTGAAAGGTGGTGGTATAAATTCTCTAAAATTTTTTTCAAATTTGTTTTCTCTATTCTAGATCCTTTGCACTTTCATATAAATTTGAGAATCACCTTGACAGTTTCTTCCAAAAAGTCTTCTAGGATAGGAATTGCACTAGATGTATACATTGAGTTAGGGAAATTTGCTTTAATTTCTCTTAGCAGTGTTTGGAGGTTTGGGAAGTTGATTAAATTAAAAAGCTTCTGTACAGCCTAGGAAATAATCAACAGAGAAAGCAGACAAACTACAGAAAATATTCACAATCTACACATCCCATAAAAGGCTAATAACTCGAATCTACAAAGAATTCCAAAAAATCAGTAAGAAAAAAATTAACCCCATTAAAAAGTAGGCAGAAGATCAGATCATTAGTTTTTCAAAAGATGGACAAATGGCCAAGAAACACATGAAAAAAATGCTCAGCAAAACTCATCATCAGGGAAATGCAAATTAAAACCGCAATGAGACATCACCTTACTCCTGTTAGAATGGCTTCTATTAAAAAGTCCCAAAACAATTGATGCTGGCACAGATGCAGAGAGAAAGGAATGCTTATACACTGTTGGTGGGACTACAAATTAGTACAACCCCTGTGGAAAACAGTATGGAGATTTCTCAAAGAACTAAAAGTAGACCTACCATTCAATCCAGCAATCCCACTATTGGGTATCTACCCAAAGGGAAAGAAGTCATTTTATCAAAAACATACCTGTAATTGAATGTTTATTGTAGCACGATTCATAGTTGCAAAGATGTGGAATCAACCCAGGTACCCATAACAAAATGTGGTATATGTATATGGATATGACGGAGTACTACTCAGTCATAAAAGGAAACCATTATCCTAGGTCATGTATCTTAAGAATGGAAAAGCAAACACTCTATGTACTCTTCAATAAGTTGGCACTAACCAATGGGCGCACTAGGCCACAAGGAAAGTAAAAGTCATTGAAAATCTACGGGCCTCCATAAGCCCCTCCTAATGGATCCAGTGGAGGGGTATATGGCACACCTCCTGTGTGAAGGACTCAATACAACTCTGACTTTTCCTAACAAATGCAAACAATGTAACCTAATCAAATATACCCGTATATTAATCAAAAATTTAAAAAAATCGAGAGGGGCAGGGGAAGAAGGGCAAAAATCCACCTTCATACAACGAACACTATTTGGATGACGAGTACATTTATAGCTCCAACTCAGGCATGCATCAAAAACATCTGTATCCTTTTAATATTTTCAAATTTAAAAAATGAAAGAATGAGGAGGAAAAGTCTCTATTAAGAGGCAATGTTGAAAACAGGCTGACAGCATCCTCAGGGGCATGGTATTCAGTGAGTTCCTTTCTATTTCAGCTTCATAAGGTTTGCACTAAGATCTGTCTTCTGTTCCTGTACCCTCACGAGTGTGATAACCAGAATTTCTGATGGCAAATTCCTTCATGGTACAACCAGCTGAAGGGCTCTGTTTACCTCTCTGAATTCTCGTTATCACTTGGTTGTGGGTGTCTTAGGAGTCTTTACTTTCTTGATAATATGTCATAGTATTTAAAAGGAATTTTAAAATATTTATTCAACATCGTTTGTGAATTTTGAGGGGGGGATGGTCTGTGTCCCTAGTGCACCAACATGTCGGTTATGACATCTCCAGTTGGTTTCTTTAGCATGTGCCTCTGGTCGAGAGGATAGCAGGGGTTAGGAGCATAGGCCAGAAGGACAAGAAGATAGACCAGGATAGGCAGATTGCCTAGGCTCAAATCCCAGTTCCAGCAGTCACTGATTATATATTCTTAGCCAAATTGCTTCACTTCTCTTTGTCACAGATTCCATGCGGGATTATTGGAAAGAGTAAGTATGTGGAACTCATAGAGCAGTGTCTGCCACTGCGCTTGATAAAAGCCAGCCATGGTGGTGACAACGCTGACTGCTGTGTTCCACTGACCTGGTCTTGGACATCCTCATCGCACAACTCCAGCTGCATAATATGCTCCAGAGGTCGGAAGAGTGCTTCATTAAAGTGGAAATGGGGTGGCTCGTTCCAGTCCGTGAGGACCTCTGTCAGGATGTCATGGATGAAGGAAACAGCCTTCTGAGACACATGTCTTTCCTTATGGCAGGCAGCCTGCAACAGTCACGAGAGAGTGGAACACACCAGGACAATAGGCAAGTAAGAATGTGGGTTCTGGAGGCTTTGCCAACCCACCTCATTCCATGGGGGTGGGAGTGGCAACCCTGATAAAGTCAAAAAATTCTTTTTTTTTTTTTTTTTTTGAGACGGAGCCTCAAGCTGTCCCCCTGGGTAGAGTGCTATGGCATCACAGCTCATAGCAACCTCCAACTCCTGGGCTCAAGCGAGTCTCCTGCCTCCGCCTCCCAAGTAGCTGGGACCACAGG
>CAUYQV010027950.1:0-15922 GCA_963574575.1 Galagoides demidoff | reverse complement strand
CTCTGTCCCCTTCCCTCTCTCTTCCTTCCTTCCTTCCTTCCCTCCGTCTCTCCCCTTTCCTTCCTTCCTGCCTTCTTTCCTTCCCTCTCTCTCCTTCCTTCTTTCTTTCTTTCCTTCCTCCATTCCTTCCTTCCTTATCTCCCTACTTCCTTCCCTCCCTTACTTCCTTCCTTTCCTCTGTCCCCTTCCCTCTCTCCCCCTCCCTCCCTTCCTTCCTTCCTTTTTTCCTCTGTCCCCTTCCCTCTCTCCTCCTTCCTTCCTTCCTGCCTTCTTTCCTTTCCTCTCTCCCTTTCCTTCTTCTTTCCTTCCTTCCCTCTCTCCCCTTTCCTTCCTTCCTCCATTCCTTCCTTCCTTATCTCCCTACTTCCTTCCCTCTCTCCCTCTTCCTTCCCTCCCTCTCTCCCCTTTCCTTCCTTCCTGCCTTCTTTCCTTCCCTCTCTCCCCTTCCTTCTTTCTTTCCTTCCTTCCCTCTCTCCCTCCTTCCTTCCCTCTCTCGCTCCTCCTTCCCTCCCTCTCTCCCCCTTCCTTCTTGTCTTACTTCCCACTCTCCCTTCTCTCCTTCCCTCCCTCTCTCCCTTCTCCATCTTCCTTCTCTTCTGCATATTTAACTACCAATTTTCATGCTTTCCTGGGTTCCTTTTTTTCTACTTTAAAACACAAGCTTTCAGCACCTGTACTTACTTGTGTTTATACACGTGTATGTAACCAACAAAGCCACTTTCCTCAATTTGACAGAAAGGAAAATTTTCCCCATCTTTCCAACCTCCTGAGTACTAGAATGAAAGGTTCAAAAAACATGGGATGTGGCTGTCACAGTTTTGAACGGCCCATGCACACTCTTAGAGGCTGTGTCTAATACGCCCAAAGGATTCATCTGTCCATATGGTTGTCACCACCCTGTGTCCTTACGTAACACCTTGTGAGCTAAGTGGAGAGAACAAAACCCAAGGGTCACTTACTATACCATCATCTGTAGTTCCCTTACCACATAAAGTCCTGATTTAATTTCCCTTCCGTATGGAACTGTCCATAGAGGGAAGAGTGTGTTTCAAGATGAACATTGATGGGCTTTAGGGAAAGGTATCTCCAGCTCTTTTCTTCAACTTCTTTGGGCATTGAATTCCAAAAACATTATTTTTTACCATAACACACATGATATACACCATAGCAATGCATGCATTTCTGATAATACAAGCTAGTATCTCTAGTTTTTTTCAACAAATTAAAACAACACGCACACAAACAAAAATCTACAGGACTTAAACTTTACTGATATACTAAGAAAAAGATCCTTAAAGAATGGCCAATAGGGCGGCGCTGTGGCTCAAAGGAGTAGGGCACTGGCCTCATATGCCGGAGGTGGTGGAGGCCAAAACTGTGCAAAAAAAAAAAAGGAATGTCCAGTAAATTTGTCCAAATTTCTAATTTTCTTTGTAGATTAAAGTAACTGAGCATCTGTGTAAATCCTTACGCACTGAACTGAAATAGAAATCAGGACAGTGAGCCACCAGCACACAGGGCTGTTTGCTGAAACAGCAGCTAACTTTGAATGAGGGCTGACTCTGTGCAAGGTGCATTTGTCAAACGTCAGTAACCGAAGTCCCAGGCATGCTCCCATCATGTCCTATCACTGCTTCTTGGAATCATCAGCAGTTTCCGGAACACTGCAGAGACATAAGGGGAATGGCCAAATCCGCTGAGATTTGCATAAGGTACTGTGAGATATAAATTACCTCACTTGACCTTTCTAAGAGCGCAGGAGTGTGAGGTTATGGGTTGCTGTTTTCACTGGGGACCCAGAAGGAATGTAGAAGTTGGCTTATAAAATCTGTGTTTACCTGGAGGGAGTCAGAACACTTTCTTCTAAGTAAAGGCCCATTTCCACAGGAATGGAAAAACAAGTATCCAGTGTGGGCTGAAGTGTTTTACCCCAACAGAGTCACACTATTGGCAAGAAAGGACCTTTCCCAGTTATCACAGGAGATAACTTGTGATATCACCTTGTGATATCTCCTTCTGCCAAACATGAGGGTTTCATGGACTTGCACCCTCAAATTTGGTTCTGTCGTTTTTGGAGACAGAGTCTCACTTTGTTGCCCTCTGTAGAGTGCTGTGGCACCACAGCTCACAGCAACCTCAAACTTAAGCATAAGCAATTCCCTCGCCTCAACCTTCCAATAGCTGGAACTATAGGTGCCCGCCACAGTGCCTGGATTTTTTTTTGTTGTTATTGTCATTGTTGTTTATCAGGCCCAGGCCAGGTTCGAACATGCCAGCCCCAGTGCATGTGGCCAGTGCTCTAACCACTGTGCTACAGGCGCTGAGCCTCTTGTTTGGTTCTTAACAATGAATCTAGTAAAGCAGGGTGCCTAGATGGCTGGTAAGACATTATTTCTGGATGTGTTTATGAGAGTATTTCTGGAAGATATTAGAAATTAAATCAGTAGACTGAATAAAAAATATCCTTTGCTAATGTGAGCAGGTGGCATTCAATCCACTGAGGACCTAAAGAGAACAGGAAGTTGGCGGAAGGGTCAATTTTCTGTCTCTTTCTCCTTGAGCTACGACATCATCTTCTCCTGCCCTTGAACTTCAGAGTTCCCAGATCTCATGCCTGCGTGAGTGAAAGTTGCACCACCTGGTTGTCAGATCTTCAGACCCTAACTCAATTGGCAAGGCAGACTTTTTTGGACTCTAGCTTTTAGATGGCAGATTGCCAGAGTTCAGGGACTTCACAGTTGTGTACACACATAATTGTGCCAGTTGTCAGAGTAAATTTCTTCTTACATAGCTATGGAATCACTTCCACTTGCGCAAAGAACACTGACTGATCCACTCTACAAGCTCTGTGATGCCAGAATCTTATTAGTGCACAGAGTATGACACTATAGATGTGACACAGGGCTGAGCAATTCTGTTTCCAATTAGCCCCTGGGCAGGGCTTAATTCCGCTAGTCCTAGGACCATATTCTGAGTAGGAAGGCCACAAGGTATGAGAGGCTTTAAGGTAAGGGGGTCCCTGATCAGTTCTTTGGCTGGAAACAGACTCTAGCACATTGGCCAACGGCATCATCATTGCAAATAAATGAGCCAGAAAGCAAGATGCCCACTCAGTGGTCCAGGGAAGAGCAATGTGGTAGGTGAAGGGGGAGAGCAAGAGGAAAGAATCATTGCTTGGGGGAGGCGCCTGTGGCTCAAAGGAGTAGGGCGCTGGCCCCCTTGCCGGAGATGGCAGGTTCAAACCCAGCCTGGGCCAAAAACTGCAAAAAAAAAAAAAAAGAAAGAAAGAAAGAATCATTGCCTGGGAATTCTGTTTCTTGACACTGCAGTGGGACCATGTATGTCACACACACAGGAGGAACAGAGATGTCAAATGTCTTTTCTCCATGGTTAACCTGGTCCATTATTACCTGAAGAATACACTTCAATGATACCAGAGGCTTAGGGTTAAAATCCACATACCACCCTGGGTGAAACCATCTGTCTTATAAGGCCAATAAAACAAGAGTTATATTTGTGATGTTTACGAATAAAGCTTCTGTAACTACACTATCATGAGAGCCGGCGTGTTTAATAGCGGGCAGTTCTGAAATTAGATCTACATTTATTTTCCCTACAGGATTGTTCATTATTTTGGCACAGTTGATATAAAGAACTTTGTACTAAATCTGTCATTTTATTTAACGGCTTGATGCTTCCTACTGTGCTCTGTATTTAGGAATTTATCTTTCTGTGTGTTAAAATTATTTACAGTATTAAGAACCCAGTGTGTGTGTGTGTGTGTGTGTATAAGCATATAATTGTGTTTGCATGTGTGTATGTGGTGTGAGTCTGTTTGCTTTCCTTGTATTTTCTATAATTTGCTTTAGAATACAGAGTGAAATGGACATTCCAGAGAAACACATGCTGTCAAATTTAGACTTATATGTATTTTTTACTTTGACAGACGTAGGGAGAACAGATAGAGTTTTGCTATAAGGACAAAATTTTGCCATAGTACCGTGGTGAAGTCTGGAGTGTATGTTGAATTTAATAAGTTTTCTGACAAGAACAATAACAACCAAGACCACAGACTAGTGACCCACCTACAGAATGGAAGAAAATATTTGAAACTGTAGGTCCAAAAATCAGTAATATCCCAAATCGACAAGGAACTCAAACAACTTAAGAAGAAAAAAAACAAATAACCTGGGTGGCACCTGTGGCTCAAAGGGGTAGGGCACTGGTGCCATATGCCAGAGGTGGCAGGTTCAGACCCAGCCTTGGCCAAAAACAAAAAGAAAAAAAAAAAAAAACAGAAACAAATAACCCCATGAAACTGTGGGGAAACTGTATAAGCAGATTAAAAAAAAAATTTACAAAGGGCTAACAAACATACAAAATAGTGTTCAGTGTCACTAAGCAAATTTATATTTCCATAAAGTTCCCAACTTTAAGTTGTGTGATAAAGAAAATAATAAATGTACTGGCATTTAATGCAGATTTTTATTATGATTGTCTAGGCGAATACTATATATTCTTTATTTATTTAAAATGATTTATAATTACACAACACATAAGAGGATGAAATTCTAAAAACTACTCAATTGCAAACATTTATCTTGCATTTGGAAAATGTGTTCCTATTGTTTGTGAGTGACCTTACAGACTTTGCTCGGGGCAATGAGGGGGGTGTTGATTTTTCTTCCCCTCTGAGGTTTGCTTATTGTGAATCCGTACATGGCAGGAATGAAGAATTGGACAGATTAATTCTATGGGCACCTGCTCAGTACACTGGGCCGTGTCCCAGAAAAGCACCTTTTACAGGTAAAAGAGTTCCCAATTCAGACTGAACTCTAGTGGCACAAAACAATGATACAGAAATTACAAAGGAAATTCAAGTTTTCCTATGGTCCTCAAGGTATTAAAACATTTATTCTTGAGCCTTCAGGAATTTACTGCCATTCAAGTAACAAGACAAGAATTTGATTTGCTGGAGAAAAGGGAGGGGGAACATAATTCACCCTTTTGTAGGAGAAACATACTCACATCACGGGTAATGCTAAGAGTTTGTCTTCAAAGAGATGATGGAATAATTTTTAACTGTACCTTTCCATACAGGATCTTAAGAGAAATCTACCCAGAACAAAAAGAAAAAATAAGGACATTTTAACTAGATGGTATGTCACAGCTCAGCTTACAATCGTCGAGAGGTAGAAACAACCTAATGCCCACCAAGCCAGGAATGAATGGATTAATAAGCTGTGGTGTGTGTACAGCACTATGCAGCCGTAACAAATATGGAGACTTCACGTCTTTTGTATTAACCTGGATGGAATTGAAGCACATTCTTCTTAGTTAAGTATTACAAGAAAGAAATGCAAATATCCAATGTTCTCCATTCTACTATGAAGGCAAAGGGCAATCTAATACATACCCCCGTAAAAGAAAAACTCAATTCCTTTATAATAATATATTTTCTCCAATTTTAACATCAGGTGTATCCAGATCAAGTAGAATGATTTTGAAGTATTTCTTCTTTTTTTGTTGTCTATAAGATTTGGCATGATCTGCTTTTTGAAATTATCTTTTATTTATAAATATTAGTTGTCTATTTTTTGGAGACTTTAGGAAAAAAAAATCAGAAGTTAACTGATGACTCTGTACTGAACCTCAGAGTGAAAGCATTCTATAGTAGACATAGTCTTATTTGACAATGTGAATGTTACTTTCTTTGCATTATTATTATTATTGCTTAATATTTCAATGCAGCAATCATCTGATTCTTTTTCTGAATGTATTTATCTTTGTTCATTTTTTTTTTTTTGAGACAGAGCCTCAAACTGTCACCCTGGGTAGAGTGCTGTAGCATCACAGCTCACAGCAACCTCCAACTCCTGGGCTCAAGTGAGTCTCCTGCCTCTGCCTTCCAAGTAGCTGGGACCACAGGCATCTGGCTATATTTTGGTTGCAGCCGTCATTGTTGTTTGGCGGGCCTAGGCTGGATTTGAACCTGCCACCTTAGGTGTATGGGGCTGGAGCCTTAGCCGCTTGAGCCACAGGCACCAAGTCTCTTCATTCATTTTTTCCGAGGTTCTTGTTTCTAGTCCTTATCTTAAACTTTATCATTGTTATTAAATATTAAGCCTTTTTAATTTAGTGAAGGCAAAAAGTGGAAACCTAATAAAGACATGTATATGTAAAAAAATAAAATAATAATTAAAAAGAAGAAAACTCAATATAGTTCAAATTGGGGGGGAGGGGCGGAGGGAGAGGCAGGTAGGGAAGAGGGAGGGGGATGGGTGAGCTCCCACTTACTGGGCACGATGTGAGGGTACATGGCACACCTCTTGGGTACGGGACACAACCCCATGAGGGTTTCTACCCAACACATGCAAATATTGTAATCAAGTGGTTTGTACCCTTACATTAACCTGAAATTAAAAAAAGATGAATCATCACCTAATGAACTACATCCTACTAGTGTTTACATTTGCAAACTGCCACTGTTATGGTGTATCCAGTACATTTGTCCTTCCAGGTGGGTTAGGATGACATTACCTGATTTCTTCACAGGAAAGCTTATTTATTTATTTATTTATTTATTTATTTATTTATTTATTTATTTTGAGACAGAGTCTCAATATGGTGCCCTGGGTAGAGTGCTGTGGCGTTACAACTCACAGCAACCTCAAACTCTCGGGCTTAAGAAGCGATTCTCCTGCCTCAGCCTGCCAAGTAGCTGGGACTATAGGCACCCGCCACAATGCCTGGCTATTTTTTGGTTGTAGTTGTCATTATTGTTTGGCAGGCCCGTGCTGGGCTGGAACCCACCAGCCTTGGTGTTTGTGGCCGGCACCCTAACCACTTGAGCTGCAGGAGCTGAGCCCACAGGAAAGGTTTTTTTTGCAGTTTTTGGCCAGGGCTGGGTTTGAACCCGCCACCTCTAGCATACGGGGCCGGCGCCTTACTCCTTTGAGCCACAGGTGCTACAGAAAAACTTTTTAATATCATATTTCAGTTTAACACATCACGGCAAATACGAGCAAAGTATAAACATGTGATTTATCTAAAGGATTACCTTATGAATTGCTTTAAAATGAAGTTATTATATGGTGGATTATATATTATATACTATTATATAGTATTGATGTCATGTCTAAATGGTAGAGGAAGACACTGTTTAAAAGAAAAAAAATTGTTTGTTTGTTTGCTTTTTTTTTTTTGCAGTTTTTGGCTGGGGCATGGTTTGAACCCACCACCTCCGGCATATGGGGCTCAGTGTCCTACTCCTTTGAGCCACAGGTGCCACCCTAAAAGGTAATTTTTTAACCAGCTACATACATATGCAGTATAATTTCTTAAACGTCAGCTCAACAGAATTCTGAATATAAAGACTTATAAGATACATTTCGATAGAAACATTTCATTTATCACCATATATATTTATTTGACAAAATATCCTGTTCCCTCAGTTCAAATACAATAAAGCAACTCTAGAAACTAAATATTGCAACTGGTTTAAATTGATTTAGGTTCCTATTGTAGAGTTCCATTAAAGAGAGATTAAGGGATTTTTTTTCTTATATAAAATAAAAAATGAACATCTGCATGATTTCAAGGGGAAAAAATAAACCTCCCTACAAAGATATGGTTCTGAAGAGAATATGAATGAAATTTATCAGTTTAGAACTTTTCGATAGTGTTAAATATCTCAGCAAGGAAAGATGAATTCAGAAGTGATTAAAATCTGGAGGGGAGAAGAAGTTCTTAGTTTCCATACACTCAATCCTATCATTGACGTTCCAAAGATAGTTTCACAAAAATAATTAGAAGCACAATGGGAGGACCCCGTCCTGGGAGGTCCTTTCTTTACAGCTCTGCATTATAAAGAGAGCATTTCCAATTTAAAAGTACAAGCAGTCAAAGCCTTGTCAATTCAGATCATTACTGACTGTTGCCCAAAACTTTAGGAGGAAAAGAAAAGCCAGGAGAAATAAAAAGCTACGGTTACGTTACCAACTAAAGGAACGTCTTGGGACGTACACATTCTCGAATGAACTGGGTGTCTGAAGTGGGACAAAGAAGAAAAACAAACTACACTCTCCTTCCTGTTCTTTTTGTTGTTGTTGTTGTTGTTCTTTTGGGGTTAACACTTACATTGCCTTCGCAGAAATGGATATGACACATTTACAGAAGACAACAGAGGCGGCTGGGGATGCCCTGAGGTGATTTTGTTCAAAGAAGAAACTGTAAAATCCTTTGCAATGGAAAATAAAATAGACTTTATTTTGAAGTATTCTGCTTTTGCTTGGACATCTTATTATATAGCAGATTCCATCTCTCACCCATCTATCCTTTTGAATAGTTGGTAATTCCGAATGTAGTTATATTATCAGATTTATTTTTCAGGATGGTGGGGTCACCACACATTTGCAGTGTTATTTTCTGAGATCTGTGGGACTTCTTCCCGTAAAATCATGTTGCTGAAATGATGGTTTTGTGAAGTTCTTTTGATTTGGGGGGAAGGGGCGATGAGAAGTCACAAAAATAAGAGATTGACGGATTTTGTAAAGTTTGTAAGAAAAAGCCTGGTGTCCACCTCTCTGATCTTAATGAATAAATAAATGTAGGCAGACACTTATTGTAGCCTTGATACATAGACAGACTTTTACTCTATGGACAGTTGTTGAAGCTATTCATGCAATTCAGAAATATACATTCTAGAAACAATCCTACCTTAAGTACGTGACATAAGCACTGAGATTACTTTCTGTATTTTGAGCTGACAGCCCTCTTCTGCCCCTTTTCCTAATGAAGTATAGAAAGAAAAGGGGGTTCAAAGTTTTCTGGTTTTTTCCCAATAGGATAACAGGTTTCTTACTGGAAAGATTCATCCTAATTGTTTTTATCCCCTATAGTTCTTCCTCATTTCTTCCCAAAATGTACCACGGCTTCCAAACAAAATATTCTAACACAACAGCATCTGAACTCTGGACTGCTGGGGTGTCTACCTCTCAGATCAGGGCCCTCTACACTTTTCTCTTGGTCAGTCCAGAAAGAAAGAGTATTCACTCTCATTCTTTCTCAACAATTGGCTTTGGGGTTCATTGATTCTGTGTCTTGTTTTTGGATTCTTTATTATTTTGTCTTAACTTTGTTCTGTGTGAGTTCCTTCAGAAGAATATTTGTGGGTATATGATAGGTAGCTAGACAGATAGTAGAGATGGATGGATGGTTAGATAGATAGATGATAGATAGATAGATAGATACATAGATAGATAGATACATACATAGATAGATAGATAGATAGATAGACTGGATGGATGGATAGATGGATAGATGGATGGATGGATGGATGGATGGATGGATGGATGGATGGATGGATAGATAGATAGATAGATAGATAGATAGATAGATAGATAGATAGATGGAAGAGATGGATGGATGGATAGATAGATAGATAGATAGATAGATAGATAGATAGATAGATAGATAGATAGATAGACGTAAGAGATGGATGGATGGATGGATGGATAGATAGATAGATAGATAGATAGATAGATAGATAGATAGATAGATAGATAGATGGACGAGATGGATGGATGGATGGATAGATAGATAGATAGATAGATAGATAGATAGATAGATAGATAGACAGACAGACAGACTGAATGGATAGATAGATGGATAGATGGATGGATAGATAGATAGACAGACAGACAGACAGACAGACTGAATGGATAGATAGATGGATAGATGGATGGATAGATAGATAGATAGATAGATAGATAGATAGATAGATAGACAGACAGACAGACAGACAGACTGAATGGATAGATAGATGGATGGATGGATGGATGGATGGATAGATAGATAGATAGATAGATAGATAGATAGATAGATAGATAGATAGACAGACAGACAGACAGACAGACAGACTGAATGGATAGATAGATGGATAGATGGATGGATAGATAGATAGATAGACTGAATGGATAGATAGATAGATAGATGACATACTTGGATAGATGAATGGATTGATGGATGGGTAGGTGGATGGATGGTTGGATAGATACATACATGGATAGATAGAAGATAAATGGATGGATAGATAGATAAAAGAGACAGTTGGATCAATGAATGGATACAGGAATGGGTAGGATGGATGGATGGATAGATGGAAGGATGGATATATAAATGGATAGATAGAAGATGGGTGGATGGATGATAGATAGATAGATAGATAAAGAGATAGTTGGATGAAAGATGGACGGATAGATAGATGATAGATAGATAGATAGATAGATAGATAGATACATAGATAGATAGACTGGATGGAGAGTTGGATGGATGGATTGATAGATAAAAGATAAATAGATAAATAGATAAAAGAGATAGTTGGATAGATGAAAAGATAGATGGATGGGTGGGTGGATAGATAGATAGATGGACAGATAGAACAAATAGACGGGATGGATATAATGATAGGCAGACGATACATATATAAATGATAGATAGATGATAGATAAATGACAGATGATAGATTATAGATAGATCTATAATTCTGGATATGCAGCAGTCCTTTTTTTTTTTGAAGCTATTGTTTCAATCATTTAGATAGTAAGTAAGGAGTGGTTGAAGTTTTACACATGATGAGAACACAAAGATTGATGGAAATAGGGCTTATGAAGACATAGCACTTAAAATACTGTCAACAGTTAGATATGCAGAAAAAAAAAAAGAATTTTCTGATAATTCCCCAAGCAGTCAGTGAGTTCCACGAAAACACATTCCAGAACATAATTCCATGAGACAGAGATGGTGCAGGATACCAGAAAGAAATCCATCAGGCTTTAGACAAAGCAGAAACTCACATTATTATTATTATTATTGCAGTTTTTGGCAGGGCCGGGTTTGAACTTGCCACCTCTGGTATATGGGGCCGGCGCCCTACTCCTTGAACCACAGGCGCCAGCTGAAACTGACATTGTGCTTTCTTAACTACAAACAAATTAAGGGAATGTAATAACCCCTGAATAAGTGATAAATGGAAGGGTTTTTTTTTTCTTTTTTGCTGGGGGGAGGAGAGTCAGGGATGTAAAGTGTTGCCCATCCCTTAGATTTAGTGTCTGTAAAGCTTTAATCAAGTTGCCTGTTCTACTCTAACAATACCAGAACTGCTCTTTAAATATCTTGAATGAGTTATAATTTACACATCTTACAACTCACCCATTTTAGGTATGTATTTCAAAGATTTTTAGTACATTACAGAACTGTGAAAAATTAATTGCACATTCGGTAGTACTTAATAAATCATTTAAAATCAAACTCCCGGATTTTCTCATTAAAAGATCTCTACAGAGGGCAGACTTCCGACAGTATTAGAGGAATGATTTTGATGTTCAACACAAATAAACCAACTAACTACATTATCTGAATCATAATTGTGTGTGTGTGTGTCCAAGGAACACAGAAAAATGTAAAACGGATAAAGAATCAAATAAACCACGGTAGCAGCTGACATATACAACACTCCTCTGGAAACATAGATTTCACCTTAATTAATGCTCTAGGCCAGATGTTCTGTGGCTCTGGAATTACATCTTGCTCTGCTAAGAACAAGCTAGGCAAACTGAGCTTCCAAGAATTAATTGTGAGCTTCTGAGTAGACGGTTTAATGAACCAATTCCTTAATAATTCCAATTTTATATAATTACATAATTTTGTGCTGAGGACAAAAATAATAAAATTTTTCCTTGCAGTCTTTGTATAGAATGAGTATAAATCAGGAATGATGTCCTGTTTGATTTTACTTGAAACTCATGTTCCCTTTCCCCAAACTCATGAGGTCAACAGATTTTACCTCGTGTGAGTCAGACATGCTATGTCGTCATAGAAAAATGCTTCATGGTTAGCATTCGAAAGTCCACTGAAGACTCAGTGCCTGTAGCACAATAGTTATGATGCCAGCCACATACAACAAGGCTGGTGGGTTCAAACTGGCCCAGGCCCACTAAACCACAATGACAACTCCAACAAAAAATAGCCGTGCATCATGGCAGGTACCCATAGTCCCAGCGACTTGGGAGGCTGAGGCAAGAGAATCGCTTAAGCCCGAGAGTTGGAGGTTGCTGTGAGCTGTGACGTGACAGCACTCTACAGAGGGTGACACGGTGAGACTCTGTCTCAAAAATAAATAAATAAATATCTAGTGAAAATACTTTGTACATAAGTGTTCATGAATTTCAGAATTATCACCCTATTTTAGAATTCAGATGCTTTCCCAATTTAATGTTCAAATATTGTGTTACATGAGAATTACAGAATGTGATAAATACCTATGCATGAAATGATAGGGCTTGTGCTTGCAATTTTTGCTTTCAGAATGGGTCATGCCTAAGATTTGAAAGTTGGAGGTGACCTCCATGTAAACATCAGTGTCACATTCCAGGGCTCCCGCAACCAGCCTACATATCCAAAAGAAATCAGTGAAACAGAAAACCACACTAATGAGAGGACACAGCTGTTCTCCTTTATTGAAATTAAATGACAGTGGTCCAAGGATTATGTTGATTCACAGACAGAACTTGTTCACGCCCCAAAGTGCATAAAAGTGTCACTGGGTTAGGTGCAACTTGAGCCATTAGCCAGAAACCTTCCTTAGGACATAGGTGGGGAGACGCTCCCCCAAGGCTTCATGGTTTAGCCAAAGGCTTCAGCAAAATTGGCTCAAAATATCTTGTGCACTCCTGTACTACAAGTTGAAACTGTTTGTGAGAGTCATTCACACTGGGTAGGACCTGCTCTCCTAACACAAGGGTAATGAGGAGCTTGGTTGGTTTCCTTGGTAACAAAGATTACACCAAAGAAATCATGGAGTTGACAGATTTTCATGCATTTTCAAGAAACTAAGGTACAGGTCTGTGTTGCTTCATGAGAGAACCTCACGACTGGTGACTGGGTTTACTGTACATCTTCAGCATCCTTTACTGGGAAAATGTGGGCTTCCCAAGCAAGAAGATTTGACCTGGTGTGCCATAACCAAAGAACCCCCCAAAAAACATGTCCAAATGCTTCTGCTATCCTTGATCCCCTAACTTGAGGTCCCTCATTGCTCTCTGACAACAGAACATCCAACAGACGTAACCCTTGATGGGAACCAGCGCCCTCACTCTGGTTGCTGGGAGAACAACTTGGCAGGTGGAATCACACTTGTGTAGCCTTGATGAGCTTTGAATTACTCATCTGTTTAACCAGGAGCATGGAAGAATTATTTTCCAAAATGATTTGAATTTCCCATGTACTTTCCTACAGTCTGGATTCATTTTGTCAACAAAAAAGAGCCCAAAGTCTGTGAAATCGTTTAAACAGGTGAATGAGTATTTGGAGCCAAACAGTGTGACCATGGGGTGGAGAGACATGCCCAGGAAGGCTTGAGCAAATTATCTTCCACGGTTGGGTTACAGTTTTGTTTTGTACTTTTCAGGCACACAAGAATTACACGTAAAGTCATAACTCAGTACGTAGACGGGGTACGTTTGTTTGGTGAGGAATTACAGGTCATTGGTGGGTTTAAGGATTCTTTGATTTTTAATTGCTTAAAGAAATGAAGCTTTGGGCAGCACCTGTGGCTCAAAGGAGTAGAGCGCCAACCCCATATGCTGGAGGTGTTGGGTTCAAACCCAGCCCTGCCAAAAACTGCAAAAAATTAAAAAATATATACTAAAAAAAAGTTTTATCTAAAGAGTTGGAATGTTTTAAGTTAAGAAAGAAAGTCTGGTAATCAAGAGACAAGTCACCAGAAACATATTTAGACTCATGTGGTCTGTTGAGTAAAATGATTACCTGCAGGTGGAATTTGAGCTTTCTGGTGGACGGGTTAGCCTGTTCATGAATTACAAGGGTCACCTCCAAGAAGAAGGGCGGGCATGTCAAAGCCTTATCATGGTCTTGACAACTGCAATGACAACTGCAACTCAGCTGTGGGGTATTTCTGGCATCTCCTTGGCCAAGAGGGGGTCCATCCAATTAGCTGGGGTCCTTCAGATTTTATTCTCTCTCATAACTGCTTGTGAGAGCTCTTCGTTGCCATAAACAAGCAGAGATCTCTCGGTCACAATCTTTCTGAAAACACCTGCTTCCTCTGGTTCCAGAGAAAACATCTACTAGAAATATTATGGTGCTGACATGGGGCAAAAAAGGAGGGTTAGAAGAATCTGGCTGAGTATGGCCTTTGATGCCAACCTTTCCACCCTGAACAAAGAAGTTGCCAACTAGTCACCAGTGCAGGACCACCTGAGGACGGATGAATTACTAACACACATATGTCACAAACTGTCTGCGCCCACCTTCCATGACCACAGTGTATGGTTGACCTTTAGGGCTGATCTCAAGGCAATGGCAGCCATGCAGGCCTATTTCCCAATGTGCTTTTCTAAACATTAAAAAATGTCACCATTAGAGGATCCGGCAGGAGGTGGCCTTCTGCAGACCAGGAAAAGAGCCCTCACCAGACACTGGATTTCCTAATGCCCAAACGATAGGGTTTTCAACTTCCAGAACTGTGAGAAATGCTTGTTGATTGTTTAAGCCTCACAATCTATGGAAATTTATTATAATAGCCTGAGCTAAGACATTACATAAAATGCTTACCAGTGTTCCAGGCCATGGTAATTGCTATAGTTTTTATCGTGCTGGCTAAAAAGATAAAATTACATCCCTTTCAAAAAAAAAAAAAAGAAGTCACCATTGATCCTTAACTAGTCTCCCTCCTGCTGGTGAGGAGATTTACTTTGTGTCTCAAAAAATTTTTTCTTGTAGTTCCCTGACTCTTCTTTGTATTTCCCTTTCAAAGCCAACAACCCACATGGGGAGTTCAAAACCCCTTTCCTGCCTTCGTTGGGGCATCCCTGGTTCAGTTGTAAAAATTCCTTATTGGTTCACGTGCCTTAAAAAGAATTCATTATCCACCCACCATATCAGAATTAATTGTCATGCTTATTCTGAATTCTTAGTAACACATTACATGGATAGTTTAGTAGTAAAGGTAAATTGTACAATAAAATTAAAATTCAATGGCAGTTTTGTGCAGAGCATTATTACATACCAACCCAAAAGAATAAAAGACATTTCACCCAAAGGATCTTTGTGTTCAAATGTTTATAGTGGTACAATTCACAACTGGAAAGGTGTGGAATCAACGGACGTGTCATTCAACCCATGAATGGATTAATAAACCGTGGTGTATGTATACCATAGAATACCATTCAGCCATATAAAAGATGGAGAGTTTGTATCATTTGCAATAATCTGGATGGATTGGGAGAACATTCTTGTAAGGGAGGTATCACAATAATGGAAAACCAAGCACCCCAGATGCTTAATACTAAACTGAAACTAGTAGAATAACAATTACAAGTGTACATGTGAGGAAAACTCAATTCAAGTTGGGAGAAAGGTTTTTTTTTTAAGCCCCCTCCCAGTGGGTACATTCCACACTGCCTAGGTGAGGGGCACAATTACAACCAAGACTTTAACCTTACAAAAGCATACTAGCTAACTTAATCATATTTACCCTCATATTAATCTGAAATTTTAAAAAAAATCTCAACGGCAAGATTTTAAAATATCATTTACCATAAAAAAAAGAACTCGTTTTAAGAAATGCAGGGTTTAGGCTTGGCGCCTGTGGCTCAATCGGCTAAGGCGCCAGCCACGTACACCTAAGGTGGCAGGTTCGAATCCCCAGCCCTGGCCCACCAAACAACAATGATGGCTGCAACCAAAAAATGGCCAGGCGTTGTGGTGGGCGCCTGTGGTCCCAGCTACTTGGGAGGCGGAGGTAGGAGACTCGCTTGAGCCCAGGAGTTGGAGGTTGCTATGAGCTGTGATGCTATGGCACTCTACCCAGGGGGATAGCTTGAGGCTCTGTCTCAAAAAA
>CAUYQV010027947.1:0-32798 GCA_963574575.1 Galagoides demidoff | reverse complement strand
GTGTGTCAATATAGACTAATTATTATATTACAGCATATCTACATATACAGTATATCTATCTGTAATACAGTAATCTGATTCTAAATGTCGTGTGTCAATATAGACTAATTATCTATATTATAGCATATCTACATATACAGTGTATCTATCTGTAATACAGTAATCTGATTCTAAATGTTGTGTGTTAATATAGAATAATTATCTATATTACAGTGTATCTACATATATAGTGTATCTATCTGTAATACAGTAATCTGACTCTAAATGTTGTGTGTCAGTTTAGATTAATTGTCTATATTACAGCATATCTACATATACAGTGTATCTATCTATAATACAGTAATCTAACTCTAAATGACGTGTGTTAATATAGACTAATTGTCTATATTACAGCATATCTACATATACAGTGTATCTATCTGTAATACAGTAATCTGATTCTAAATGACATGTGTTAATATAGATGAATATTATAAATGTGGAGTAAAAGACGCCAGGCACAAAAGAGCACACACTTTATATAAAAGACAAAAGCAGGCTCCCCTACCCTGTGCTGTTACATGTCAGGATGATGGTTACTTCTGGGGATTAGTGACCAGAAGAAAGCATTATTGGGGTGCTAGTCGGGTGCCGTTTCTTAGCCTGGGTGCTGGTTACAATGTTGTGTTCAGTTTGTAAAAGTTCATTGAATGGTAGGCTTAAGTGCATTATTATCAGTATATTGTAGATTGTAGTTCAATGAAAGGTTTTTTTTTTAATATTTTCAAGATTAAGTTTATTATTTCTACCACCTTCATAGCCCTGGATATTGTTAGTAACATTTGTCTAACAAAGCTGGCCCCCTGAGCCCATCAGTTATAGACAATGCCTTCAGTTCATACATTTCGGCATTTCTTATTTTTTTTTCCTTATTAATAGTACATAATCACATTTTCATATATTTATTGGCTATTCAGTTTTTCAATTTTGTGACTTGTTCATTTTTATTCCTTGCCCATTTTCCTATTGGCCTGTTTATAGTTTATAGGTTTGAGGATTTTTTTTCTTTTTAAGTTATTTACACAGAAGATGGCTTATTGGTTTTGTATATACTAGGTTCTAATCCTTTTCTTTTTCTTTTTGTGTTAAAACATTTATATTCTTCATTTAGAAAGATTCATTTATAAGATGCACCATAGGTGTGATCCCACCAATCACCCTCCCTCCACCCATTCTCCCCCCTCCCCTCCCCTGTCTCTCCCCTTCCCCCATGTTTTCAGGCTGTAACTGGGTTGTAGTTTTCCTATGAAAGCTATAAATTAGTTTCATAGTAGGGCTGTGTACATTGGATACTTTTTGTTCCATTCTTGAGATACTTTGCTAAGAAGAATATTTTCCAACTCCATCCATGTAAACATGAAGGAGGTAAAGTCTCCACCCTTCTTTAGGGCTGCATAGTATTCCATGGTATACACACACCACAGTTTTTTGATCCGTTCATGGGTTGATGGGCACTTGGGCTTCGTCCACGAATTGGGCTGCAATAAACATTCTGGTACAAAAATAGACCTGCCATTTGATCCTATAATTCCTCTACTAGGTATATATCCAGAAGACCAAAAAGCACATTTTGGCATTTCATACAGCAAAGAGCACTTTCTCATTATGATTTCAGGATGGGATAGTCAATATCTTTATCTTAAAGCTGAAGCTAGAAATATAACCCCCTTAGGCTGCTGCAAATGTTAACTGACATCTCACTTATAGAGGGAGGTGTTCAGTATAGGGACCATCTCAAACCCCTGATTCAACCTGGAATCGGGACATGGAGGGAAGACCAGGCAATTGCTGAACAAGTTATTAAGTGCTGGGCAGAGAAGCTCATAATATGCTGTATAAGTCATCTTATTTCATCCCATGTCAACCCTGTGGGGTAAACATTATTTCTCTCACTACCCAGATGAGGTGACTGAGATTCCGAGATCAGGGAGCAAGGTCACAGAGCCACAGGAGACAGACTGATACCTGAACACGGGCCTGCTTCACTCCAGAGTTCATCCCGCAGGAGCACACTGCCTCTCAATTAGGTAGAAAACTACTCAAGTTGTACTTTAATTTCTCTAAACATAGTGGTTTCCTTCTGAGGTAGGAATCATCTGTTTAGCTGGCTTCAGAGGACCATTTCCCTTGTTGGGTTGACTTAGTGGTAAAAGAAATTTTGAATGAAGTGGGCGGAGAGATCCAGGGAACAGCAGGGGAGTCTCACAGGACCTTGCGATTTGGGGCTTTCGTTGTGGCAGTTGTTATGCTTTTCAGTAATTGCATTTTGAATAAATAATTCCCATTTCCGTGGTGGGGGATGTCTGCACTCTCCAGCTTTCAATACTTATGGACTTATTTTATATGGTTTATCAGTTAACTAAAACATACTTTCCTCTTGGTCAAGAGTTTCCCAGGAGTTTAAGAGCAAAGACGGTAGATGCAAATTTGTTAATATGCACCTTTGCCTCTGCTGAAAGAATGATAAAAAGTCCAGGTGCTAGCCAAAAATAACTAAAACGGACCTAGGAGCCCAGCGCTAGTCCTTGCAACCAAGATACGGTGTGGTCTGCCCTCTTTGCAAGTCAGTTTCGCCAACATTGGTTGGCCTGATGCCTCTGACAGCCACACAGAAAAAGACGTGGGGCAGAAAATTGGCAAAAGAAACAATATGTGTGGTGCCAAGCATCATTCTAGATACCTGAAATTCATGTTATCATGATTTTTAACTTGGAAAGAGAAACTTGAGGTCCCAGAGGGCAAGAATCTTACTTAATATCACAGAGATATTAGGTGGCAGAATCAAATTGAGGTCCGTTTCATGGGTCACCAAATTTTTTCTGTAGAAGGGCCAGGTAAATCTTTGTTGGGCAACGTGGTCTTTGCTGCAGTTACTCAACCCTTCTGTTGTAATGTAAAAGTGGCTACGGACAACATGCAAGCAAGCAGGTGTGGCTGAATTCCCATAAAGCTATTTGTGGACACTCAGACTTGAACTTCATATGATTTTCATGCATCTTATATTTTTTTGAAACAATGTTCAACTATTTAAAAATGTGAAGACCATTTTTAGCTTATAGGTATACACAAACACGTGGTGGGTGGTAGGCAGCTGACCCATGGATCGTAGTTGGTTGACCCATTTTTTTTTATCTGATTCCCAAGCTCATGCAATCTGTTTTGACTTAGCAGGTTGTTTTATCTAATGTTCTTTGGAATACAAATCTCCCTGCCAATGGACTTGGCTTTATGCTCAATATGCTTTGACTGTTGAAAGGAGATTTTTGCACACAGTGGAGGGATGGGGTGTGTGTGTGAGAGAGAGAGAGAGACAGAGAGAGAGAGAAGGAAAGGACAAGAATAGACAGCAAACACGGTAGCTAATTTTTCCTCTTCTCTTAGTCCAGCTAATAGACAACAGACTTTGGTGATATTAACCCATCCATTTTTCAAAACCTAGGATGTCTTAATACCTGTTTTTCAAAATAAAAGGGAATTAAAGTAATGCCGGCACTGGAACTGTAATGAGTTGGGAAGATTTTGCCACCTGTTTGCCATCTGAGAGAAGGAGTTCAATGATGCCTAACACGGAAAACTGGATCGTGAGTGGTCTCAGGGAGTTTGTAAATGACATTGACTGATCTGCATATAGTGTTTGTCTGGGTCCTCCATGTTATCTGCTGGTCCATTAGGTTCCAGGGATGCAAACTCAGAGCCCCAGGAGGCACAGGAGTGTTTGTAACTAAACCAGGAGATAACTGGGCACAGATTCCTCTAGGGATGAAAGGTCCCTTTGGAAAATGTTGCATGAAGAAGGGGAGAAACGACTGGAACGTGAAATGTTGAATTAGAAGGAATCATTAGGTAAACCTAACTCATGAGAAATTGGACACCAAGATGCCAGCCCATTAGTCCGAAAGCCAAGACGAGTATTTGAACAATACTGATTTTTTTTCCCTCTATCTAGTATCAAGGCCTGTTAATATTGTTAAAAAGCCTTATGATTGGTTTTCCCGTATAGAATTCAAAATAACAATATCAAACCATGAAATGCATAAAAGAAGTTCAAAACAGTTCCGGTTTTTCCCAATATAACTATTTCTAATAGGTTATATAGGAACAAAAATCAAATTTAGAGGATGAACTTTTGGCCCCTACTTTGTTAATCATGCTTTAAATAAGTAGATGATCTGCTTGGCCTTTCCCCAAAGCTTCTAGATTCATTTCTGATGACTTTGCTCAGAAACTCCCATGAAAACTCGTGTCCATGGAAACCAGGGGTAACTCCGACAGTGTCTGTGGATTACATGCTATCATGTGAAAATGTTCTGTTCCAAAAGTCTCTTGGAACTTGGGATGCATTTTTTCTTGGAGAATGATGTTCTTAGGGGTGGTTATCTTTCCAGGCCATCACAAAGGCCTGTTGGTTTCCCCAAGTGGCAGGCTGCAATGATTGTGCTCAGAGGCTGCTCAGCCCAGACTCCAGCCCTTCGAGAGACAGCTGGAAGGATTGGAAAGCCAGAGAGGCTCTGCTCTATCCGGTCCTCCTTTTGGGAAAACTTGGCAGCCCTAGTGTAGAGAGAGGGAGGAGGGTCTGTGGGAGTGGGGCTTGCTGGGGAAGCTAAGTTCTCTGCTGGAAACAACGGAGGAAGGCTCCATGTTCAAGGGAAAAGGAGGGGACAGGAAGCCTCTATTAAATTGTTTATAAGTTGAATTGTTTCTAAAGCCGGAACTGACAACTGTGTTTTTACAAAGTAGAAAAGGATGCAACAAGTTCCACAGCCCTCATTCAGGAATATATAATACTTAAGAAGATCAGAATACAGTTTTCTTTGGACAGGTAGATTAAAAAAAAAAAAAAGGAATGTTGAGACAGTGTATACATTCTTCGAGTTTGGAGATTACTGAAGGTTATTACTGATGCCATTTGAACAGGACTGTGGTGTTCGTGGACTGTGGAATGGCTCAAATCGCTGCCTAAGCAAGCAATTATTTTGTTTTTGCTTCTCTGGTTAGACAAGGAAGAATGTTTTTCATTCTATCAGCTGGGCTTTTATTGTTTTTCATGTTAGGACAAATGTTCTTTGAGAGGTGGGGTCTTGTTGGAGGAAATGTCAAGCTGTCCCGTTTAGATTTATTGGTGATTGTGGCAGGTGCCAAATGTTTCAAGAAGTTGGTGTATGCATTTTTTTTTTCTTCCCTGGCAGACTTTTCTGGAATCAGGATGTGTTCTCTGCAGGAAGAAAGCAAATGTGTTATACTTAAAACAGTGGATGACAGAAAAACCTAAAGATTAAGGCTTGTGGTGGATGAATTTACATCATCTGAAAAGTATTTTATGCACCAAGTTCCAAAGTTAGGGAGGGCAGCTAAATGAGAGACTGTCACTTAAGGCCTGGCGCTGACTATGGTGTCTGGGTGGGCCAAAGAGAAATGATTTATGGGAGTATCATAAGATTTGCTGGCTCTAAAATATTTGCCCTCCAATGTCCAGAAATTCCCGCCTTTGGAATAGTACACGATCATAGCCTAACTTTCCCACTAAGAACTCTCACGGGCCAGTCAGATTTCAGTGTGAACCTTTTGGCAGATAATCCTTTGGAGGCTTACGTTTTATCTAAAAACGCCTGGGAATTTCGCATCCTTTCCATAATATATTCTTATTTTATCTAATGTCACCCATCCTCAAATCTTTGAGTGAAACCAATGGTTCAGGAGGATGAATCATTTATCCTGCAGTCCTGAGCCCTCCCCAGAACACTATCTTGTCTCCTCAGAAGGAGGCGGATCCTATTTGGAGAAGCAAGGACTTCAGTCATCCAATCAGTGGTCTCGCCATTGTCTCTCGGGAAGGTACAGATGCTTTCTTGGAAGACTAATAGGTGAGTTTGTTTTCACCTTAGGGGGAAATGCTTTATCAGAGGAGTTCATTTTGCATCATTTTGGAAAACAGTATTCAAGGCTCTGAGGGACTGTAACTAGGAAATCTTTGGTGATAGGAATGGGTGAGGCTGGAAAATGTGAGATTTTTGTCCTTGGAGGGGGACCTTAGGTGGGGATGTGGGGAATCTGGGTTAAAGGGGGGAGCCAGATGGGGCTGAGGGAGAAGCTGATGCAGAAAAAAAGTGTGGAGGTGTGAGTCTAGGCAAGTGCTGCCGGGGTTCTCTTGGTGGCGTTCAATTTTCCTGAATCTATCTCTAAGCCCAGGGCCCGGTTTTGCCTCTAACCCCAGTCCTCTGTTCCAATAGTGGCATCGCCACCTTGGACACTTAAGTCGTGTCTGAAATACTAGCGCCCTTGGTTGTGAGCTAACATTCTTCTTCTCCTGCTGTATCTCAGCCTGCACCTTCTTGTCAGGGTCCCCTGGCTTCCTCCCTGACCCAGGCCCACACTTTGCCTCCCTGTTCCAGACAGAAACTGGGGAGTCGCTGTCATCTCTTTCTCCTCACCTCCCATGCACATGTCCAGTTGATCATGAAGTCTAACCAGGCAACTCCAGAACAGTCTTTTATTCTCTGTAGAAATTACAGTTCCTGAATGGTAGAGAGTGTAATGAAGGGCCCACCCACTTCCAGAGTGGGGAAGCTAAGAAAGTATGGAGGCAAAAGGCCTAGGGGCACCAGCAGGATGCTTATACTGGGTCTAGGAAATATGCGGCAGGGGCCACCAGTGCAAGTTCCAAGAGTGTCTTGCACTTGAGCTTGGAGCTGTGGAAGGACCACCTGAGGGGAGCTGGACAGGAGTACAGTCGCTGCCCACGGGAGGAGGTGGGGATAGGGGTCTGACAGGGGATACAGGGTGGTTTCCTATCTCCCATCCTCTGATCTCCTGCCAGTGCTTCCTGTGGGCAAAGATCACCCAAAAGTCTGAGGGCGAAGGAGTTCAGAGCTGGAAGCCATAGGGCTCAGAGGCCTGGAGCACAGAAAGGGCAGATGGGGCAAAAGTGCTCCAGTAGGGAAGGAATGAATAGAGAATGTCCAGCCCAGATCCATCTTCTCCCTTCAATACTCAAAAATTCAACCTGAGTTCAAGGTCAATATTTCTTTCTTAGAAGGCTGGTGAACTCCTCACCCTCAAATCAACTTTCCAGTTGTCCTAATTATCTCCAGCGTGTGCCCTGATTTCTTTTAATAAACCAGCATTTCCTAACAATTTCAATGGGGCAGACGGTGCTGAGGTGGGAGGAAGGGACGTACCCACAGCTCGCTCCTTTCCCCAGGGCTGTGGCTCCTTTTCTTCCACTCAAGACAGTAACCGAGACAGTGTAGAGAACCGATTTCACAGGGTGATTCTGGAATTATCCGTATTTCATTAAGAACAATCACTCAGATACATTGTTTAAAAAACTATTGAAAACATTTCTGGGGCGACTCGATTAGATATTCAGAATAGGTGCTCAGTACATATTTGTTGAAGGAGTGTTACTGGTGACACATACAAGGGTGAACTTTTATGCAACAATGTATTGAATATAAGACCTCTGCCGTTAGACCTGCTGGGGACAATGTCCTCACCATGCCAGTCCCCGGCCTCATGCCGATCCTTCCAGGTTTCTTCTTTTAGCTCCTAGACACTGTTTCCATCTACAGTGGGAGGGAGATACTCACGACAGGCAATCTTCGTGCTCCATGCAATCCCCTAAATGCTTAACTTTTTATGCACAATGGCCCAAATTCCAACTGCCAAGCACCTAACGCTCTCCATCCAGGGGTTCCTTTGACCAGCGAGTCCACTCTGCCTCTGTATGAGGAAAGCTTCAGGCATCAGGAGGTTAAGGGCCCATGGGAGCATCCCTGACTGATGACTTTCAAGAACTGGTGGCCAAGACGTGATTCCTCTCCTCCTTGAGTGGGATGGCTCCGGGACATGTGTTGGGCATTTTTCATGGATTAATCTCTGATTGTCCTCAGTGGTAAATCAGCTGTGATGCTTCCTTCCTTCCTTTCCTGTCCCACTTCTTCACTTTCCTACCAGTGTTTTCTGGAATCACTTTCCAAATAAACTATTTGCACTGGAACTGTTATTTCAGGGTTGGCTTTTGGGGGGGAGCCTATCCTAAAACATTTAAATGTTCTCTTGCCTTTGCATTTGGCATCTTTGTGCTGTTTTCCTTTCTATTTCTTTTTTATAAATATTTAAAATGATGCAGAAAACAAAGAATAGAACATGAAAGAATTCGTGACCAATTCCCTTCCTGTCTCCCACTCATTTGGGTCTACTCTGCTTCCCAGAAATACCAACTGTTTGGTGTGTAGACTTCCAATTTCTTTCTTTATATCTACAAACTTAGGAGTATGACTATATAAAAACATGTGTGTATATATAAATGAGCATATGTATGCCTATGTACATACGAATGTAAATGCATTTATAATACATCTATGCGGCGATAAATGAATTTGAACACACACACACATATATATGGAGTCTTTTTCACACAAATAAAATTGCACTTTGCATACTGCATAGACTTACTTCCCTCCCAAATTTAACACCCTTGTATTCCCCAATATAGTGTGATGTGCTATAATTATTTAAACATCTCTCCTATTCATGAATGCTTCGGGTGCTGAATCTTTCCTCCCTGTTGCAAACAATGGTGCAATAACTGTGCACACACATCTCACGCACCCAGGTTAGTCATCCTACAGATGAGTGCGCCTATTTCAGCTTCTTAGTTGTCAGTAATAGAAAACCCATCCTAAACTAGCTTAAGCACAAAGCAAATTCATTGGGCGAGAAGGTGGAATTGGCTTTAGAATCACCTGCCAAGGGCTCAAGAGGTGTCCCAGGGAGAGTCCCCTTCTCTCTGCTATCCTCTGGGTTGGTCCATTCTCCGGCCCTTCCTTTTCAGTGATTCCACAGCTGCCAAGTGCTCTAAGGTTTGACCCTCAAAACTACATCTATTGGAAAACAGGGAGATTTTCTCTTGAAAATGTTCCCAGACTGTGTCACATTGACTCATGTCCAAATGTGGGTTGGTTATTGTGAGGGGGATGTCATGAGTTTGTAGGCCAGGCCTGGGCAAATGCCCCCTCGTAACATGTACAAGACATGGGGATGGCAGGTGGGTCCCCTGAGCTCTTCTTGCTGATGTCATCAGAAGGGGAAACAAATGCTGCAAGACAAGGAAAGGCATTAATGTCCATTCAAGATGGATTTTCACAAGTCAAAATACAGGGTTAAAAGACGTGTGCGTTAACAATTTTGATAGCTGTTGGTATCTCAAAACTGTATCTCAATTTTTATTCCCAGCACCAGCAGTGTTTGAAAAGGCCTGTTTCTCCATTGCCTTTAGACACTTTGGATGGTCAGTATTTTAAATTTCAGTTGACTGATTGACCTGATGTCTCAAGATGGTGTCTCACTGTTCTGAGTTGATGTCCCCTGATGCACTTTCCTACATTCAGCCAATCTTTGCCTTTCTTTTCTTGTAAATTGCCAAATGCTTATTTTTGGCACCCAAATCAACTAGGTTGCCTTTCCTAATTGTTTATAGCAGCTCTTTGAGCTCGTTGAGGATGGGACCTCACTGTGATCTAGCATGGCACCTGTCGTGAAGTAGAAATCCAATAATCAGGTGTAATGTGAAGGAATACATTAACAGGAGTGAATAGATGCATGAGCTGTTAGTAGGTGGCATGTCCCTCTGTATTAGTTTTCAGAAGCGCCCTGCATGTTCTCTGGTACTCACTCATCCTGTTGATCAGAGCAGATGGCTACTGCGTGTGACTCAGACTCACACACACACATCCACTCCCTTTTGGTGGCACCCCAGGAGCTCTGTTGAGGCTTGCATCTGTCACAGGAGTCAGTGAGAACGTTGCCCAGTTAAACATCCATCCAGGATTTCATAGGAACTTGAGAATCATTGTTTTTGGCTGGAATCCTGGGTTTGAGGTTTCTCCATGTAGGACTCTGAAGAAAGGATTTGGAAATGTTGTTGCCTGTAATCCCAAAGTATGTATCTGGGAGCCTGCCTTTGCCATCACCCACCTAATAACTCAGGCTCCGGGGGCCATTTCATCCACGTACATTCATTCCTTTGATAGAGTCAAAAGAAACCAATCCAGGAGACGGAGTACCTGGGTTCTGATCCCAGTTTCTAGACGGGCAAGTTATTCAGCCCTTGTGGCCCCATTTTCCTTATCCTGAAATGAGATGATTGGACTCGATAATTTCTGAGTCCCTGTCCAACTTTGCAATTCTGCGTGAAATTCCAAATTCTGCTCTGCCACCAACAGTGTGTCCTCAGAGCTTTGCTCATTACTCATGAGAATGTCAACGTCTGAGTAAATAGATATTTTGGGGTCAGTTCTAAACAACCCAGAAGTACATATTTCATGTTGATTTTGGCACACGGACAAGCCTGAACAGGGCCGTGTCAAGCATTTTACCATGATAGCTGCTGCAAAAAGGCCAAACGAGGCTGTCTGGGTGAGCTGCTTGGAATGAGGAGGACCAGCCCAAGTGCTGTGGCATGGACAATCTTCAGGAGATGTGGACAGGCGCGGCCTGGGAGTGGGTCTCCATCTCGTAAAGAAAGCATTCGCATCCATATTGGACATGGTTATGACGCTGTCTTGAAGCCACATTCTCAGACAACGGGGACAGCTGTAAATAGATCCACACAGTTATCCAAGCATAGCAGAATAAAAGTAAAGGGAAGCCAACTTAAACAGACTCAACCAAAGTTTTGGGTGAAAATGTTGACTATTGCTCATGCCTTCAGAATGGGAAGCTCTGTTCAGAATACTCACAACAGTGAGTCCCTGGGAGATGGCTATAGCCTGGAGGGCTGGTTCTCACCACCGACTAGCAGCCACCTGCAAAAAAGAACCAGAGGCAAAGACCCTTTCAAAGGGTTGGCCTCACACCTTGCATGAATTGATTGTTACTCACCTGGCGAGTTTTTAAAAAAGTAGGTTAGGCCCCAAGAACATTTGAGAGAATCATAAAACATTATGGAAAATTATTAAATACAATAACATGGTGGAATTTCCTTAAATATATGTATGTTTAAGATTGTTCTTAAGTAGTCAGGCATTGTGGCAGGTGCCTGTAGTCCCAGCTACTCGGGAGGCTGAGGCAAGAGAATCGCCTAAGCCCAGGAGTTGGAGGTTGCTGTGAGCTGTGTGACACCATGGCACTCTACCGAGGGTGATAAATTGAGACTCTGTCTCTACCAAAAAAAAAAAAAAAGAAAAAAGATTGTTCTTAACAATCTTCCTGTAAGTTTGAAATTATGCCAAAATAAAGTATATATATTTTTGATTTATTGTATATAATTAAATTAAAAAATATTTATAAATATATAATTAAAGTATATATATTTATATATGTATAAAATATGTATATTTTTTATTTATAAAATATATAATTAAATAAAAAATATATATTTTATTTTGGCATAATTTCAAACTTGCAGGAAGATTGTTAAGAACTGTACAGCAATTCTTCTGTACACACTTAAATTTAGTGTCTGACCAATCCTTCCTTCCCATCCTTCCTCTGTTTTACTTTCTCATTTCATATAGATGTGGGATACACACACACACACACACACACACACGTAAGTATAACAGTTATGGGGGAGTATATTTATCTAAATATCTGTGAACTATCCCTCAGAGTTGTTTGAGAGTAAGTTGTGGACATATTTCTTTACCTGTAGATATTTCAGCTCATATTTCCAAAAACCGAGGATGCTCTCTCACATAACTCTCGTACTATTATGGAACCCTGGGCATGAACGTTGCCAGAGCCCTAGTTCTGTTCACAGACCTCACTCACTTCCTCAGTTGTCCTAACAAATCCCTTATAGCAAGAGAAAGTCCTGGACCACGTTCGGCATTCAGCTAACACATCTTTGGTCTTTTTTTTAATCCGGAAGAGGTTTTCAGTCTTTCTTTGTCTTTCATGGTATTTTTGATGAACCCAGGCCAGTTATTCTGTGGAATGTCCCTCACTTTGGGTTTGTCTGCTGTTGTGGAATTTCCTTTTAGCTCTCTAAGCTGTCTCCTGAAATACAAATGCCTGGTGGGGATGTGACTGGCGGCAGGAAACAGCTTCTCCAGCCTCGTGGCCTAAAGTTCATGCAAATGCTCTTCTGTCTTGTCTTGGAGGGGATTTTCCTCCAACACGGTTTCTCCCTCTGCCAGGGTTATGAGAAAATCAAATATTCCACTTGCTGGAAGTTGGACTTGTACCGGTTTTCCCACATACATAGGGTTGGATGTGACCAATGAATTCTTCAAATTTATCAGAGTGAAATTGTAGAAGCACCAAAGATGCATTAAAAGCAGATAGGAATAGATTTATGATGTATAACTTAGCTTCTTTGGAAAAATAAACTTTGAACTTTAAACAAATCTGTGTGAAAATTATTTTTTGAAGCTTAATGAGCTCTTGGCTGGCAGTTTCCATTTGTTTTACAGTTGAGTTCACTATAATAGGATTTATGCAGTCTTGGTCTTCACTCGGATAAATTTCATTATTTAGGCCCTCAAATAGCCTTACAGTAAATTAGTCTCCCCTATAAATTGGTCCTATGGCCTGAACTATGGAAATGATAATGTTCAAACTTCTAGTGAATCTTAACATGATTTGTGAAGTTCACTGACTCCCCAGATTTCACTGTCAAATGAGAAAGGGTCTAAGGAGATGGATGGCATGGAGGTGGGAGAGCTGCTCAAAGTGTTTCATCTGTGTCTGGATAGGAAGGGAGAGTTTTCCCAAGGACTAGAGCATTTCTGGACATACCTGCTGGGCAGCTGAGAAATTCTCCCTCTGAGAACCAGGGAATTAGACACCAGGGAATTAGACTCTTAGAAGTACAGTGATGATTACAAATTGTAGTCAAATCCGGGAACTGTTAAAGATGTCATTCCTGAAATGAACCTCCGTAAGCTCATCTACATAGAAGGGGTACCTCCAGCTTCAACCAGTAATAAGAAGTCGACACATACAGATGCTCGCATGAGTAACTTAATTCTTAGGACACATACGAACGATGTCTGTTCTTAAAACATCGTCCTAGAGATGGCGTCTTTGGAATCCTGGGAGACTTGCACAGTTAGAATTTGCAGTGTGAAAACTGTCATTTTTTTTTTTAACAGATTACCTTAATTGTTTATATACCTCTCCCCCCCCCTTTGTTTACCAATCAGCCAATTATTTTCTAAGCGTAGCATAAAGAATACTGCCCTGGAAACTAGAAGGAAGATATCCTAATTCTTTCTTATTTATCAGGAACAAGGTCCTTATTGTGTGGCAGACAGGACATATGGCCCCTAGGGAGCTACAGAAGCAGGAGAAGAAGGAAAGATTAAAAGAGAGACACGTTCCCTAATATTTAGTGCGACATGAAGCATTTAAGAACAGAAGGAAGCACAGAGGATTATGGCAATGTGAGAAGCTACCCCACTGGCAGTGGGTGGGAGACAATGATGTGAACTCTCAGAGGATGTCAGAACTGAGCTGAGTTTGCAGAATGAACAGAAGAGGGGAGGTGGAGGAGGCAGGGAGGGCGTCATAGGAGAAGCAGTAGCACATTCAGCACAGGCGTACTGCGGGCTGGGCTGCATGAGGGGCGGTGAGTGATTCCACATAGGTAGAGGCCGGGGAGAGGAAAGACATGAAGCTGAGAACGTAGGAAAGGGCCATTGTGGAGAAGCTTGCAGATCACATAAGGTGCTTGGAATGTCACCTCAATGCTACTTAAAGTCATTGAAGAGACTTCAACAAAAAGCGGTGTTACTGAATGGACGAGGTTGGAAGGGACAGGGCCTACAGGAGGCACAGCTGTAGGACACTGTCATAGTAAAATTTTGAGCAGTAACAGTGCCCCCCACTGAGATGATGCCCCTGGAAATGGAGGAAGTTTTGTAAATTAAAAGGGTGTTTCAGAGATTTGGTGACTGATGGGATGTGAGATTTATTGATTTATTTATTGACAGGGTCTTGCTTCATCACCTGGGCTAGAGTGCAGTGGCCTCATTTGAGTTCACTGCAACCCTGAATTTCTAGGCTCCAGCCATCCTCCGACCCCAGCCTCCCAAGTAGCTAGGACTATAAGTGCGTGTCACCTCACTGGGCTAATTTTTCTATCTTTGTAGAAGTGGGGTCTTGCTATTGCCCAGGCTGGTCTTGAGCTCTGTTCTCAAACAATCCTCCCACCTCAGCCTCCCAAACTGGTGGGATCAGAGGTGTGAACCAGTATACCCAGCGGGAATGTGAGATTCATGAGGACACATCAATTAAGGATGACTCTAAGATTCAGTCTTTGGTGATGTTCCTATTCCTTAAAAGAGGGAATCTACGTGATTTAGAGGGCAAGAAAGATGATACATTCAGATTTCCACATGAGTAAGTTAGATGTACCTGAGGAACAACCAAATGATGATATTTTGTAAGAAGCTGGCCGTCAGGTTCCAGATGGCAGAAGAACATCAAACTGAAGATAAGACATTTGGGGGCCATTGGTACACAGGTGAAGATAAAACAGACAGATGAGCCAGGGAAAATGTGTAGAAAGAGACAAGCAGGAGTCAGAGAACCAGCATTTCAGAAGTGGGATTAGGAAGAGGACTCTGCTAAGAAGAGAGTGGGGAGAAGCAGCAAGCGGGCGGGAGGGAGGCAGGAGGGAGCCAGGAGGGAGCCAGGAGCCGGCGCTGATGGAAGGCGGTGAAGAGCACAGGGGCATGGTGTCCGGGACGCAGAGAAGTTCCTACCGTCAGATCTTAGAAGCTGCACATTCTGAGAAATATTACTTTATTTAGGGAAAATATTCTATATTTGGTGTCATGTGCTGAGATTTTGTTTATAGACATTCAATGTCTCCAGTGAGGTCTCCGTATTTTAAAAAATGTGACTCTTGAATCTTTTTTCCACCCACTTGCATTCATGCAGGGTAGGGGGGCATTGTCTCTTTGTGTAGACATGTCCCCAAGTCCACTGGGACTTTGAGTTTTTGCCTGTTTGCAGCTACATGTTCTTTCTTCACTTTTAAAAAACCAGAAGTTTCCATAGGGAAATTCTGCTGTAAAATATTGATAGAAACTGGAATGGATAGATCAGGCCTGGTGCTCACACCTGTGATCCCAGCGACTTAGAAGGCTGAGGTGGGAGGATGATATGAGCCCAGGAGTTAGAGGCTGCACTGCGCTATGAGGACGCCATTACGCCAGCCTGTCTCTAAAATAACCCAACCTTCCTGCCCTTCACAAACTGAAATAGATGGCATGAATGTGTGCCGGCAGTGCTCCCTGACGCGCATGGATCCTGGAAGGCGATGGTGGGATGTTCACTGTGTCAGGGAGGAGGCAAGGACAAACGTGAGAATTGTCCCACAGCATCACCTTGCCTTCTGGAGTCTATTTCTGACTGCATGGAATAACATCTGTAGTCAATTCCAAGGCTTCTCAGGAAGGATGAGTAAATGCCAGCTATTCTAAGGACATAGCATCTGATGTCTATCTGACAGGGACGATACTGTTACTGTTTCCTTACGGTTCCTTCCAGAGATATTCTGGAAGCATACTCTAGTTCCATTCATATATATATATATGGATGTATGTACAGTATACATTCTTTACATTATATATTTATAATGCAGACAGGTTCCATACGTACATTTTATATATATATAAAATGAGCCAGGCGCGGTGGCTCACGCCTGTAATCCCAGCACTGTGGGAGGCTGAGGAGGGAGAATCGCTGGAGCTCAGGAGTTCGAGACTCGATTGAGCGAAAGTGAGACCCCGACTCATGAAAAAAATAGAAAAACCCAGCCAGGTGCCGTGGCGAGCGCCTGTAATCCCAGTGGCTTCCGGAGGCGGAGGCAGCAGGATGCCCACAAGCCAGGAGTCGGAGGTTGCAGTGAACTACCAAGCCACTGCACTCTGCTCAGGGGCACAGGGTGGGACTCTGTCTCAACAATAAAAAGAAAAAAAAAAGAAAAAATGGTATACTGTATATATGTATACAGAAAAGTATACTTTTCTTTTTTACTATCCAAATACATAATATTCTGTATTTTCCTCTTTTTCTTCTAACAACACATTTCAGTGATTAGTTCCATATCACTATAGATAGGTTGCCTTTTTAAAAATCTTATTCCATTGTATGGATGGCCCGTAATTTATTTAACTAGCTCCTTATTGATGGATTGGATAGATTCAATTATTTCCAGTATTTTGATATTACAGGCAATTCTATAATATCTATTATCCTAGAATGTTATTGTGGAATCAAAGTGTATGTGGGATTTTAACCCAGAAATATCTGGTCGAATGAAGGGTGATCGGTTTGGACCTAATGCATCACTTGATCACTCAGTAGGGGATGGCAGATGCGTGCCTCTGGATGTAGATGTGTGGCCATACTTCTGTGTACTCTAGTCCAGGAAAATAAAAGCAAGATCCTGGACAGGAATAGAATAGAATGTAACTCTTCTGGCCTGGTGACCCCAGGTGAATGGCCATTGTATGGCAAGTGTTCTTAAAGATCTGTCCCAGCCAGCAATATAGTCCATGGTGTTGCACATGAACTCTGTATGCAAGATGCCAACTCCTGGTACATTCTCAGCATCTTCCCATCAAGAGGGCAGGCTCCATTAGCTCCCGCCATACGAGCTTACAGTCCCAGGCAAGTGGCCTTTGGAAGCTAGGTCCTGGATTGAAGTATAAAGTTGGAACTTTCAGGGTAAAGGAACAAGTTCTGAGACTTCTTAAGTAGCTATCAAAGTTAGAGTGGTAAGATGAAAGCAATCCCCAGTCAGATAAGATCCCAGTATCTCTGTAGCTCCATTCTCCCACCTCCTGTTCCCCCACCAATGTCAAAGAGATGAGATAGACAATAGACAGCAGCACGAGAATTGAGAGTCATAAAATCAAGAAGGTTTTCTGTGCAGGGAGTCCCGTCCCTGGAATCAACTCTCTCTGGAACCCCAAACCATAACAGTGTTACCTGTGCCAGAGTCCCCAAACAGTAGGTGACGTTCCCATGAGAAATTAGGTGTTTGTTTCAGCAGGAAAAGAGATATAAAGGCACCTCCTTTTCCAGCCTCCTGTACTGAAGCAGTTCACATAGTAAGCCATGTTAGCAGGTAAGGTTGGAGAGAGGAACGGGCTGGAGAAGGATGTTTTGAGTTACCCAGAGAAGACATAAGCAAATAGAGTGCATATCTAGTCATAGACACTTATTTCTCTATCTGAGAACGCTGGAGGCAGACTTTTCCTTTCCTGACCTATCGTTTCTGGAATTCGGGATGTCTATGTGCAGTGGTAAGTTAGAGGGTCCTGGCTTTCAGTTTCAGCTCCCCAGACTCTGGCTGGTGATCACAGATTTAATCTAATGGAGTTCAAAGTTTGCATTTATAAGGCAGGGGTAATAACACGACATACACCTCAAAGATAACATGGGTAGGGGCGTGGTATGCTGCTTGGCACATACTAACTAGTCAATAACTGCTAGCTGTTGTTTTTAGTACTAATTCCATAGAGTCACTTGTGTGGCAGCTTGGTTAGCACCAAAGCCAGCGTTATATTCTAGTGCCTATGGTCAGAATCTCTTGGGCAGCTTCATCTCTTTGCTCCACCCTCCTTGGGTCATGCATGCCTTCCACACGTGAAGACATTGCTCAGGTGATTGAATTGCTTGGCAGAAAGATGCAATGCATTGCACACAGCTGGAAGCCAGGCTAGTGGCTTTTAAAGATTTTAAAGTCCTTAGCCAGCAGCAGCAGCAGCACCTGGAAACGTGTTACAATTACAAATTCTGGGCGGCACCTGTGGCTCAAAGGAGTAGAGTGCAGGCTCCATATGTGGGTTCAAACCCAGCCCCAACCAGCAAAAACTGCCAAAAAAAAAAAAAAACCCAAAATACAAATTCTCAAAACCTACCCCAAACCTCTGCAATTAAAATCTCCAGAGTGGGGCCAAGCAGTCTGTGACTTAACAAGCACCCGCTTCCCAAGAATCCGGGTGATACCGAGACGGGCTGCGGTGTGAAAAGCACTGATCTCAACTCAAGTTGCCACCGAACTTTTCTATTTCCCATGGGAAGAGCTGGAGGGAAGGAGAGACCCAAAATGGCAAGCTGGTAGCTCACGGCCAAATTTGGGCAAACAGTTGAACAATCTTGCCTATTCTTGAATGCTCTCCCCTTCGGCTGGAAATAGCCTGTCAAACTGCAGACATTTCCTTTCCTCTTTCTCTCCCTGCTTCTCTCCCACAAGACACAAGATAGTTCCTGCCCAGGCATCTCAGATTACCATTCCTTCCTCAAAGCCAATTAAAGGTCTCTAATCCCTCCTGTGTTTACCTAAAGGATGAATTTGATTGGAAAGGATGAATAAGAAGGGTAAAATCCTAGAAGGGCTTGGGAACTGAAAATCTCTGCTCCAGTGGTGGGAACACACCCTTTCTCACTAAGCTTATTATGAACTGGTGCATTTTTTGAATTACAATTCTCCATCCGCCTGCCTCTTTCATGTAACTCCTGGATTGCACTTTCAAAGGCAGCTTCTGACTTTACCCTTCTATTCATATACCCATGTGAGATTCCTCTTCCACCCCGCCCTGCACTCCCCCACCTCCAACTCACAGGACCCCACCAAAGCAGTAGTTTGAACCACGTGACATATCTATGTTATGGGTCGAAAGCAGTTGAGTATCAGTAATGTCTTACGATTCGAGGCAACGTGTGCCTTTACCTGGGACCCATTATTCTGCCTTATTCAGAATTGAAGGCAGATTATTTTCTAAGGCCTTCCAGGAACAGCACATCATCTTTGTGAGACACTTACACTCTGCCACTTCCTGGGGGGAATCCTTGTAGGAGTCCTTGTAGAAGTAGCTTAACGTGCCACCCTCGTTTTCCTTATCTGTAAACGGGAGTCTATTGCCTTCCTATGGATTGATCTGGGAGTGAACGGGAAATCACACACACAGCGCCTGAATTTTATTGTTCTCATATGCTTTGTCATCTCTCTCTAGCAAGGGCTGGAGATAACATTGTTGTATTATCTCATATCTCCTCCTCTTCTGCTAACTCACAGCCCCGTGTTTACCCTCTAAGTTATAATTGTTACTCATCCAGATTTTTTTTTTAATAGCTCTTAAATGGTATGTACTTTTATAAGATGATAAGGAAGTAAAATGTTTTTTCTGCCTTTAGTAACTATGATTATTCTTCAGATCAGAGAAGTGTCAGATTCACTTATTTATGTGTTTTGGAATTTTAGTAGGAATAGAGAAGGCAGCCCAGTAAATGAATGCAGACTGTCTGGCCTCATCATCAACCAGATTGTGCAATCTTAGAGAACCCACCTACCTAACTCTGAGTGTCTTCATTTTCCTATTCTGTATGTGAAGATTGCACATATGCCTGTGTCTGCCTTGCTGAGGATGGAAATGCCATTATAGGTAGAGCTAGTGTTTCATCAAGTACTTTCAGCTTTTGAAATAGAGATGCTATATAGATACAAGATAGTATTGCATTGGGTAACGATGATTCTTTGGCAATAGCCATGACATCAGGAAAACATCTTCTATTACAGTTCAAAGGGAGAATGAGAAAGAAAAACAATTTTTTTTTCTTTTTTGGCTTTCAGTAGAACGGCCGTCACCACAAAGATGATTGGGAGGGTGAAACGGGAGTATGAGTATTCTCAATGGCCTTTAAGAGCAAGGTCAAGAGCTACCTGCTCTTATTCCTCTTTCTGGTACATGGTGGTGTAGGAGTCCTGATGGATTGTCTTTCTGGCTTAATTGCTTGATGTTAAAAAAGGTAAGTGGGAATCTGATACCCTGTAAGTTGGACTGTTGACAAGTGACCCTGTGACTTTGTAAAGACTGGTGTTGATTGGAAATTTGCATGTGTTCCCAGCCAGTCTTGTATATGGAATCGCTCTCTTCTTGGAAGTAAACAAGGAGAAACAGTTCAACTTTCCCATTGACAAACTGACGTGCCCTTTGCTTACAAACTGTTCTGTGGCTTATTCATGCCCTAAGAGGTAAATAATGACAGGTGTATGATGTCCTGCATGAGCAATGAATTGGGAAGCCTCACTTCCCTTAATGGGAAGTTGTTTGTGTTTATATCCAGATGGGGAAAGTGATGTTTGAATGGGATGAGTGGAATCTGGGGGCCTGATTTTTTTTTCTGGTCAAGTTAAGTGCTTGTAGCTTTTTGTTTATATCAAACTATGCTGATGAAATCCATGCACATAAAAATATCATATAGAACTGGCAAATAGAAAATGTTCACTGTCTTGGGCACTCTGCCAGTTTCTGCCACACACCATGACAAGATCAACAGGCTTTGCTGAGTATAGATGTGTATTTTGAATTCCTTCCTCCTTTAAAAACATTCCACTGCCACTGATATCCCCACTCATGGGGCAGATATCCAATAACCCTGTGGAGATTCTTCGTTCTTCCTTTAAAAGAGAAACTGTAAGTATGGCCTAGTCCCTTTCTACTCTCCTTCTGCTTTTCTGTTCATTATTGTAATTGCATGTTTACATTTAGAGCCCTACTTTTTTGTTTATGTTATTAAGCATAAGCAGATATACAAAAACAAAAGACAAAAACAAAAAGAAAACCCAAATACCACAACCCACCGAGTATATACTTATATTGGTTCCATTTTTTAAAACCTCTTTTATGAAAGGCAGGTTATTAGCATTACTAACACCTGCCTTGAACTGATTAGTTAAGCAAATAAAAAGTGAATTAATACCCTTACTAGCTAACCTCAGTGTAAGTCAAGATTGAAAAATTCCATAGTTAATCATTTGATGCCAGCACAAGGGTAATTAGAATTTTTATTCTTTTACATTTCAAATTTGATAAATGCTAGTTTTCGGGTGTTAATCTAAATAGATTTTGGCTTCCATAGAGATGATTTGATATAAAATACTCTTTTTGTTTTTTGTAAAAATAGGACTAGGCTTTTGTTTTGATTAGAGATGTAGGAACTAATTCTGAGCAGGGATCAGGTAGATTTGGGTCTAGGAGTGCTTCACTTTGTAGTTCCCCCAAATACCCCACAGTTGAAATAGCTGTATGACCAGAACAGAAAGCTTGAGGGTGCCAAGCTCACAAGTGCAGAGGGTGCCAAAAATGCATACGGGTTTTAAGAAAGGAAAACAAAAACTGTATTAAAATTGTAATACTTAACTATACCAATCACAAAAGACAAATGCAAGTCACATTACAAGAGGTGCTCAAAGTGGTCAGCATCAGTGTCCAGCAACTTCGGATTATGGAGAACTACTTCTTGAGCAATGCTGACCAAAGTGTCCACTTGTAATGTTGCATGTGCTATTTCAATTTATTCCCAAAGTACCACTGAAGTAGCCACTTTTCTATGGTATACCACATCCTTTAAGGACCCCTATAGATAGAGGTCAAAGGGTGTTAAGTCAGGAGAATATGGGGGAAACTCAACTACACTGCTTTGTCCTTTTCATTTTCCTGGCAAATTCTCATCGAGGTAAGCTGTAATGTCTTGGTGGAAGTGTAGTGGGGTGCCATCTTGTTGGAAGTCAAATCGATCATTTCTCAAGTGTATGAATTGCAGATAAAGTGGATGTGTAGCATGTCTAGGGACACTTGACCGGTAATGGTGCCTTCCAAGAAGAATGCTCCACTTAGTCCCCTTAATGTTAATCCATAATACATGTTGTGGCCCAGTAAATTGACTTCTTTTTCCATAAGAAGGCATGCACTTATTGGCCTGTTGGAGGTTCTGTTGCATAGTCACACCTCCATTGTCCCTGGAATTTTCCCATGTTCTTGAATTTCAAATATCGCTTCACAATGGTCTTGTGCTCCTTGAATAAAAACATCGCTTCTGCCATTTTTTTGACCCTCCTGCCTGTCTCAGGGTGATGCTAGCATTCATTTGATTAATGTCATCTTTTGAGTGAAGGTCATACTGCATATCACCACCATAATTCAACTCGACTTTGAACAATAATGCTTAGATAACATCTCTTAAAAAGTGTACATGATTTTTTGGCATCCCTAGTATTTCAGATGCCATGAGGGGAGCATGAGCTGGGAGCTGTTGATTTTATTGTTAATGACATCTGGCTGAAGACATGAGTGTAACCCAGGTGGGGCTGCCACTACACCCACTCGCCAGGTTTCTAAGTATACCTTAGACAGGAGAACCAGTTGGGCCATCTTTAAAATCATGGTCACTTACAGGTGCTAGGCCCAAACCAGATTTTCCTCTCTATTTGCCAGTTTGAGCTGTTTTCTGCAACATAGTTTTCCCTTTCTTCTATCCTCTGAGAGAACAAAGCCATAATTAAAGTTCATTGTGTTTTATGTTAGGTTAGTAATGAGCATTATCTGAGAAGAGGCCACCTAGTAAAGGTCTTCATCTAGATTGTTTCAGCTCATTCCCCAGTTTTAACACCTCGGATATGGATATCCTACAGCAGGGCACTTTGCTTCAGTCTTTTCATCTGTTTAGTGGGGATGATGGAGGAAATGATATCAGTAAGACAGCAGAACGGGAGTTTTTAACATTTGTCTCCTCAGAGGAACAGCAATTTTAACAATTATCCTCATGCAAAAATACCTTCACAAAAAGTGAGAGATTGCAGCATGAAGGTGGAACACAGGAATAAGAAAAGGTGCATTGAGAAGGGCCGGAAGGACAGTTTCACATTGCCATCCTTCCCCCTCTGTATGGAGGAAGGAGAGGAAAGGGGGGATCTGGCTTCTCTGCACACCTCAACACAGGTCTGCCCCTGTAAATCCCAGCTACTCCCTCAGATCCAGGCCTACCTAGGCTCTAATCTGCCCAGTGCCAGGCTTGCCCCGGGTTGCATTGGACCTCAGCAAGGTGCTAGCACATCAAATTCAACAACCTGTTAAAAGAATCATGTACCATGATCAAGGGAGATTTGTCCCTGAGATGTAAAGATGGTTCAACATATGTGTAAATCAATACCACATTAACAGAATAAACAGTGTGTGGTACATCCTCTACACAGATGCAGAAAAAGCCTTGGACAAAATTCAATGTTCTTTCATGATAAAAATTCTTGCATATTGGATATAGAAAGAATGCACCTCAATGTAATAGGGGCTGTATATGACAATCCCACAGCTAACTCCTACTCCATGGGGAGAAGCTAAAACCTTTCCTCTAAGATTAGGAATAAGATAAGGATGCCCACTCTGGCCTCTTCCACTCAGCATAGACTTGGGAGTCCTAGCCAGAGTAAATTAGTCAAGAAAAAGAAATAAAAGGCATCCATATTAGAAGAAGTAAAATTATCTCTGTTTGCAGATGACATGATCTTATATATAAAAAACTGAAAAACTCAACCAAAAAGCTGTTAGAACTAATAAACAACTTAGTAAAGTCTCAGAATACAAAATCTACATACAAAAATAAGTTGTGTTTTATATACTAATAAAGAACTGTGTCCCAAATTAAGACAATTTCATTTACAATAGCACCAAAAAATTAGGAATAAATTTTACCAATGAGTAAAAGATCTGTACAATGAAAGGCATAAAACACTGATAAAATAAATTAGGAGACAGAAAAAAATAAACAGAAATACACCCTGTGTTCATGGATTGCAAGAATTTATATTGTTAACATGCCCACACTATCTCCCAAAATATACAGGTTAAATGTAATCTCTATCAAAATTCCAATGGTAGTTTTTATAGAAGTAGAAAATAGGGTCCTAAAATTCAAGTTCCACAAAGAACAAAGCTGGAAGTGTCACAATATTTGATTTCAAAATATGCCACAGAGCTCTAGTTGTCAAAACAGTATGGGACTGGCATAAAACAGACACACAGACCAATAGAATAGAATAGAAACCCCATAAATAAATCCATAGATTTATAATCAATTGATCTTTGACAAAAGTGCCAAGAAAGGATAATCCCTTCAATAAATGGTGTTAGGAAACCTGGACATCCACATGTAGAAGAATGAACTTGGACCGTTTTCTTACACCATATGTAAAAATCAATTCAAAGTAGATTAAAGACTTAAATGGAAGATCCAAAACTCTAAAATTATTAGAAGAAAAGGTAAGGAAAAAGCTTTCTAACATTGGTCAAGGCAATGATTTTTTTTTTGCATATGACCCCAAAGGCAATAGACAAATGGGATTCCATCAGACCCAAAGCTTCTGTAAAGCTAAAGAAACAATCAACAGAGTGAAGAGACAACCTACAGGGTGGAAGAAAATATTTGCAAACTATCCGATAGGGGTCAGTACACAAAATATGTAAGAGCCAGGCATGTGGCTCAAGTCTGTTATCCCACCACTTTGGGAGGCAGGAATTCAAGATCAGATTGCACAACATAGGGAGACCCTGTCTCTACAAGAAAATTTAAAAATTAGCTCATGTGGTGGTGTGCACCTGTAGTCCTAGGTACTTGAGAGGCTGAGGCAGGAGGATCCACCCGAGCCTAGGATTTTGAGCCTTCAATGAGCTGGGATTAGGCCACTGCACTCTAGGCTGCGTGACAGAGATAAGCTCTGTCTCTCAAAAACAAAACAAACAAGACCCTCCAAAGATACACAACTCAGTAGTGAAAAACAAATAACTTTGAAAATGGACAAAGTATCTGAGTAGATGTTTTTCAAAAGAATACACACAAATGGTCAATAGGAATATGAAAACACACTCAGCATTACCAGGCACCAGGGAAATGCAAATCAAAATTACAATGAGATATCACTTCACACATGTTAGAATGGTTGTTGTCAAAAAGATGTAAGATAACAGGGTTGGCAAGGACGTGAAGAACTTTTGTTCACTGTTCACTGGAATATAAATTGGTGCTGGCATTATGACAAAGAGTATGGAGCTTCCTTTAAAATTTAAAAGGTGAACTGCCTTATGGTCCAGCATTCCCACTTCTGGGTATTTCCAAAGGAAATAAAATCATGAGGTCAAAGAGGTGGCTGTGCCCCCATGCTCACTGAAGCATTTTTCATAGCAGCCAAGATGTAGAATCAACCTCTCTATGGATGGATGAATGGACAAAGGAAATGCAACATGCACACGGAATATTACTCAGCCTTAAAAAGGAAGGAAATCCTGCTATTTGCAGCAACATGAGATAAGCCTGAGTTAATTACGCTAAATGAAGTAGATCATGCACACAAAGACAAATGCTGCCTGATCTCACTTACACGTGGGATCTACAAAGTTGAACTCATGGAAACACAGAGTAGAATGGTGGTTTCCAGGGGATGGGGATGGAGGAAATGGGGAGATGTTTGGTCAAAGGGTACAGAGTTTCAGTTATGTAGGAAGAATAAGTTCTGGGGATCTAAGGTACAGTGTGATGACTCTAGTTAATACACTGTATGCCTGAAATTTGCTAAGAGAGTTAGATCTTAGATGTTCCAGCCACACACACACAAAAGGTGACCGGGAGGTGATGGGTATGTTAATTACCTTGATTGTGGTAATCATTTCACAGTATATGCATATATTGCAACATCATGTTATACATTGTAAATATGAACAGTTTTTCTTTGTCAGTTACACCCTGATAATGTGGAGAAAATGGAGATGATGACAATCTTGACAGTAGGGCTGTTGTGAAAGTTAGTTAATTGACATAGAGCACTAGTAAGCTTCCCATGAACATTAGCCAGTGTTATTGATTTTTCTGCAAAGCCAAACTTAAGTAAGGTGTTCCTGTCAACCTTAAATATCAAAACCAGAGAAAGGAACCTCTGAGGATGGGTTGGGAAAGGGAGAGGGTTTGGCCAGTGTGAGAAAAGACCACAATGTCCTTTTCTGGGGTCTTTACTGCTTGGGGTCATTAGAACCACATCAATTACAGCAACAAAGTTTTTAGCACAAACCATTTCAAATTTCTCCATTTTCAATATGACACAATTTCTCATAGTGTCAGCATATTGAGATTCAATGGGGGGAGGAGAATAAGAGGGATGTCTGAAGTACAGGAAGGAAGGTTAAGAAAATTCTGGGGGAGGATAAGCCTCTACGGTCTTTCTCCTTAGAGGATGCTGACTTTGGGCTGAGGTTTTATGACCCAGGACTTACTTAGGAAGAAAACGACATTAGGGTTAGATGAATGGAAACCTTCCTAGTCATTTGCTTCCTTGAGCAAATGCACATGGTGATAGAGAAAAAACGCCAGGCTGAGAAGCAGAGAGCGATGCCAGCGCTCAAGGGCATGAAGCTGGCCGCTGAACACGGGGGTGAGCTCAGATGGGTCTAGGGGACCGTGTCTGCTACACCCACTCACTTAAAAGAGCTAATTTTCACACACTGAGCAGTTAAACAGCAGAGATTGATGTCAATAAACTAACCACTTACTTTCTCAGCATCTCCCCTCCCTTTCCATTTATAACATTACTTTATATTCTTTTGTTACTTTTTTGCATCACTTTATGTTTTTAGATTTCTATATCAGGCCTGTTAAAGGTGGAATCTTGCACGTATCTAGCTACAATGTCTAAAGCTTGCTAATAATAGATAATTAATAATTACATCAACTTGCAGATTTTATGCAAGGCAGCATTTTATTGATTGATGAAGGGCCCAGTCTTTAGACATTCCTCTGCTCCATGTTCTTTTTGTTTTTCTTACCCCTGTTTGCCTTCCCGAGGTGGTGCAGCACATCTGTGGAGTCCTTCAATTTTTGCATCAATAGGGTTCTTGAAATATGAAGGAACTAAGGAACTAAGGAAATGTGAAGATTCCTTCCTTCCAGGAATGAAAAAGACAGTGCAGATAGAATACTGTAATAGGCCAAGACCTGGCTTGACATTCAGGAACAGCAAATCCTGGGCTTGGCTGGCAGGTCTCACGATGCCTGCTCCTGTCACCTGCCATTTTGCTTCATGCCTGAGAGCTCACCTCAAAGCCCTGACTCTGAAACTCTAATAGAAGCAAGTTCCACCTTGGCTTTCGGTCTAGATCATTTAACGTGCCAGAGAAGAATTAGAAACCCTCATGCAGATGGACAATTTTTCTTCATCCCTGTGAGAAAACTAACTTTTTTTCAATTCTCGGTTCACACGATTTTCCTGGGAATAGAATTCTGCCCAGATCAAGTGGGATTGTCCTGCAAGTGCTTTATTCAGTGTGAAGCATTTGTACATCATAAAAGTATGATGTAAAAAAAAAGATCAAAACACCTGTATGTGTTTTTAAAATTTTTTCAAACTGACTCTTACTGTAACAGTGAGCGGCAGGAACCTTGTCTTTGGTCTGTAAGTGCCAGTGTTCTGTTCGCACTCAGAAGCATTATTAGCACTTAACAAAAGCTGAATAAATAATTTTTTGCTAAATAATGATTATTTTTTCATGTTAGAAGGTTTATTCATTCATTTATTTATTTCTTACGTTTCAGATTAATCTGAAGGTACAAACAAGTAGGTTACAACGTTGGCATCTGTGAGGTAGCGTCCCTCTTGCTGCTGTGTCCTGCCCTGAAGAGCTGTAACGTACGCCCTTACATTGTGCCCATTACGTGGGAGTACACCATCCCACTCCCTCCTCCTTACTCTCCCCTCTGGAGTTGCATTAAGCTTTTCTCTTGTGTGGGCATGTAGTGGTTTGTCTGCTGGCTTCATATTCATATTGAACACATTGGATGTTTGCTTTTCCACTCTTGTGATACTTTACTAAGAAGAATGTGTTTCACCTCCATCCAGGTTAATACAAAGGATGTAACCTCTCTACCTTTCTATGGCTGAATAGTATTCTATAATATACATATACTGCAGTTTGTTAATCCATTCCTGGGTTGATCAGCGTTTAGGTTGTTTCCACATCTTAGTGACTGTAAACTGAGCTGCAATAAACATTCTAGTGCAAACGACCTTAAGATCAAATAATTTTTTTTTCCTTCTGGGTAGATGCCTAGTAATGGGATTGTGGGATCAATGGAAGGTCTAAATTTGAGTTCTTTGAGGATTCTCAATACTCCTTTCCAAAGAGTCTGTAGTAGTTTGCAGTCTCACCAACAGTATAAAAGTGTTCCCTTCTCTCCACATCCATGCCAGCTTTGGGACATTGTAATATGGGCTATTCTCAGTGGGGTTAAGTGACATCTCAGGGTGGTTTGGATTTGCATTTCTCTGATGATTGGGGATGATAAGCATTTTTTCATATGTTTGTTATTGGATAAATAATTAAAAACATAAATGGCTTTTTAGTGGCTCTTGGAGAATGTGGTCCTGATAGTTGTCACAGTCTGCATTCAAGGCTGCCAACCTACTGAACCATAGGTATTATTCTAGGATTTGCAAGATGATCAATTCTAGCCCCTTCTATGATGAGATGTACATGCTACCCCTGTCCCTCATCTTGTCACACACACATGCAATTAATTATAAAAAGACTATCTGAGTAAGCTTCTTACTTGATAATTTGAAATGTGTCTCTGCTGCCAGGCAAAGTAGGGCTGTTAGGAGTTGTCCAGTGGTATACTGCAATAGGGCACCATTGTTGATGTCCAACAAATATGTATCACACAATTACATAAATAATGAAAGTATCCATTTTTATTTGCAGAGCTCAAAAAAATTAAAAGTTTCATGTGTCATTACTTATAGGACATATGAAGACCACATAAACTATTCCTAGCAAATGTCATGATCCTGCAAAATATTTGTGTCCATATTGTCTTTAATCCAATTAAAAGATTTAGGTCTTTATTGCTTTATTCCTATTCAGAGTACATAGAATCCAAAGTAATGCTAGAACATACTTTGAGTTGCCTGTAGTGGTAAATATAGTTCATATTCACAAAATCCTTTTTCCTTCTGGATGTTTACTTAGAGATATCATTTCATTAATTTTCAAAGGATTCTGGTCTATTTGTTACAAGGATGATAATTTCCACAGTAAACTCTTTTCTCACATCATCAAATATTTATCTTAATAAAGAGTTCATTCATATTTAATTTGCTTTATTAATTTTAAAAGAATTAGAACACAATAGACTTTATTAAATTTTCCAACCCCCACTGAACATCATTTGCTCTTTTCTGAATGGTAGAAAGAGACCACGGGGCCAGCCTCAGGGTCATCACTAATGTAATCATCATCGTTACATTGCAGAAGTGTGTCTGTGTCTGCTCACCGCATGCCAAATGTACCAATTTCCACTTGTTGAATAGCCAGCATGCCTAGTCTTTGGTTCTCATCAGAAGAGCGATTTCCTATTCATATCTAATTATCTTAATTGCCTTCCTATTATGCCACATAGTAGATAAGAAATGCATCAGCTGAAGAGTGATCAGTCCCACTGTGTAGCACAAGGATTACAGGCATTTTATCACATGGTTTATGAAAGTGAAGGATATTTATTTGCTGGATATCTTGTGTTAGGAACCCCCCAAACACATGCCTAATTCCAGTAATGTGAGTGGTGGAGCCGTTTGTGTTCTTTTACTAGGTAACGACTCTACCACTAATTGATAGTGATCTAATGCTGCTTTATTTGATTTACTGCTGGCAGGAATGTGATTATTTTGCATCTGATTCCAATGGACACTGCTCTTTCTGTCCCTGACCTATTGAAGAAGGAAGTTCTTTCTTTTAGGGGAGTGACTCAAGAACCAACAGTTGCCTTTTAATAGATAACCCAAGTTCAGACACTTCTGTAGCCATCTAAAATCAATGCTACAGCTGATAGATTAATTACAGGCAGATTAATTACAGGCTGGTCTTTTGCTTTTAGTCAAAATTATCTGATTTCTCTTCAAAAAAAAATATTTTGTTAGTCCATGATCTTTTCTTTTCTTTTTTCTCTTTTCTCTAATCAGCAGATCAAAACTTTGGGCCCTTTTAAATTCAAACATCACTTCAAAAGTTAACACATTTCAGTTCCAAAAGCAATGCTTTTAACTTCTGTCCCATGGTCCATAAGGGGCTAAATTGATCTATAAACAGTGTCAGATGGTGTCTCACACATGGCACTTAAGAAACCTTACCCCTGATACTGCCTTGACCTCGGGGCCCCCTGGTCAGGTGGTCCCGGTAACACTGAACAGGGAGCCATCAAAGGAAGGGCCTGTGCAGTCCCACGAGCCTGACAGCAGCGGGGACTCTGGGTGAGGTGGCGGCGTTGGCTGGGAGAGGGTGTTGAAGACAGGGCAGGCATGGAACTGACATGCCCAGCGAGGGTTTTTAGCTGGGCCTGTCGCATGACTGGGGTAGGCAGGTTTCAGGCTGATTTTTCTTTTCCTGCTTCCATTCCTCACCCCTCTCGCTTTTCTGTTTATCTAGAGGCTTACACTGGGAGCTGACGAAGTTTAGGGGTACCTTTCAAGGAAGCCAAAACAAGGCAAGCTCAAAACGGGAGGGGCTTAAAGTAGTTTTGTGGGGAAGTTGCAAAATTGTCATTTGTTGAACAGAGCAGCTTTTTGATGTAGTAAAACTCCTGCCGAATGTAGAGCAGTGCTGCTGGTTCCCTGGAGGCCCCTGCAGGCGCTCCCCTAAGCTGTGGGCGCCTCTGAGACCCCCTGGAAGTGGCGTGGCTGCTCGTGGGCACTCTGGGGAATCCAGACGCTCCACCTCTCCGTCGGGGGATGAACGCCTGGCTTCTTGCCCCTTGTTGCACAATTCTGAGGTGTGTCCATACAGCCTCTCAGGGGTCCCGGGGGGTCGTGCCCATAGTCCCCTGCAGCCACAGACTCAGGGACATGCTTCGTACCAGCTCTTTCCCTTCCCTATCTCACCGATCCACTCGCTGGCTTCTGCTTCCCAGGGTGCTTCTCAAATAAACAACCTGCACCCAAGTCTTTTTCTCACAGTTTACTTTTGGGGAAACCCAACTAAGGCAATCAGATAAAAATTCAGTTGTCACATATCGAAAACAATCAAAGGGACCTCATGAAAGCTCTACTCTCCACAAAGTTGACTCCCCTGCACCTTGGTTTCCCCAGATGCAAATCCCAAGACAAAAATTTTGTTGCGAGTAGTTTATTTGGGAGAGGATTCACTGGTAGGGGAGTGGGAAGTGAGAAAGAGAAGGAGAGGAAGGAATCAAGCCAGTTACTGTGTGTGTGTATACCAGAGCCCAGTCATGGGGCTCTGGAACACTATAGAATGTGCCTCAGAGTGGCCCCCCAAGTGGTAAAGAAGTTCAGGTATCGATCACCATCATCGATTGAGAGTTACTCTAGGGATACTAACTTCCCAGCACTTCTGAGATGCCCTGTACTCAGACCAATCATGCGGTCATGGCCAGAGAAGAAGCCCTAAGGAAGAGTCTCAAGATTGTAGTAATAGACCTTTGGGTACAGTCATTATGGAAGTTCTGAGATACACAGAAATTAAGCAAAGTGCAATCCATGTGGATGGAAGCAAGGGAAGCCCCTCCCCCCACAACATCCATAAGCTGAGCAAGTCAAAACTTGCACGAGTGAAAAAGAAAAGACGCTGTCAGCTGTCGACTATTTCTTGGAAGTGAAATAATGGAGCAGAACACTGTCTTAAAACTATGGTAGTGACCCATCTGTAGAGATAAATACTGAGGGAATTTGGGAAGGGCATTAAAGCCTGCTTTACGTACTTTGAAACTCTAAAATACAACAAATGCATCTCTGAAATAAAGAAAATGCAAAGAAATGACTCGTTCCTTCATTCAACGAATATTTATCAAGCCCTTCTATGTGCTAGTCCTGTGGAGAAGTGTGATGAAGATTAAGGAGATCCCGCTTTTTGTGGCCTTACAGGTGTGGACATTTCTGACCTGCAAAGTGCTCTGTGGTGACAGGCTCAGCAGGGCAACATTTTGTCCTGATGTGGTTTCTCTAAGCCTGACTTCTTGAGTTTGTGGGTGGTTGTCAGAACTTTGGATTGAGAATTGGGAGGCTGTGTTCCAGTTCCTTTTCTGCCCTGGAAGAGCCGTGTGAGGTTGGAGGAGTCATCTTGCTGCCCACAGCCTTGGTTTGCTCCCATTAGGAATGAGGGAGCTGGTGTAAGATGTTCTGGGGGCCCTTCCTGTCCTGCAATGGGGTGACGGACAATCCATCTGGGAAGGGCTGTGGTCTCATAGCTGTTAGCTCTGTGTGGGTCACTAGCTATAAGTGGCTTCTGGTCTGGAGGTACTTCAGGTCAAAGGGTGTTGGAACTGTCAGAACAGTTAGAGCTGAAAGTTTATTTTTGTAACTAATAGCAGTGAAGCTCAAGAAACAGCATGACCTGTGCAGGCCCAGCCTGCTCAGAGGGGTACGATCGGAGCCATAGCCTTGTTTCCTATTATTTAATCAAGGAACCTTTCTATTAGTCCCTGGATCACCATACTTCTTGTAGCAAACCACAAGAAAAAAGCTTCTGTAATGGCTTTTTCTTAATGGCTAAAGAAAGCCACTTGATCCAAACATTGTGATCATAAAATTGGAAGATATTCTCATTTAAGGGCTTAAAAACCAAATCTTAGATGTTACAGCTCCTTAGAAATGCTTTCCTCCAGATTCCGTTCTAGTGCTGCTCATTCAAAAGCCAGCCCCATCTGTAGGGATTATTTTATTTTATTTTATTTTTATTTTTATTTTTTGAGATGGAGCCTCAAGCTATCCCCCTGGGTAGAGTGCCATGGCATCCCAGCTCACAGCAACCTCCAACTCCTGGGCTCAAGCGAGTCTCCTGCCTCCGCCTCCCAAGTAGCTGGGACCACAGGCGCCCGCCACAACGCCCGGCCATTTTTTGGTTGAAGCCATCATTGTTGTTTGGCGGTCCCGGGCTGGGGATTCGAACCCGCCACCTTGGGTGTACGTGGCT